>JANFOE010000043.1:0-266728 GCA_025667525.1 Glebionis coronaria | reverse complement strand
TAATATCGACACGGTGCCATAAATAGAGTTCGTACAAAAGTTGTAAATATTTCATAAAACATGCCCTTATGGCTTGTAGTTATTTCAGACTGCAACCCGGTTTTCACATTAAAGTCAAGTATTTCTTATGAAAGCTTTGGCTCACAACGGGAATTAATTTTCTCGGGCAAGGTTTACTTTAAAACCTTGTAAGGGATCAAGTTTACTTTATAACTTGGTCTAACACAAATATATGTACGCCTCAGTGCATTTATTTGTTAAAACAAGAGAAGTCTTGTTTTTATGAAGCTATCATCTCTACAACCATAGCAATCTACAATTGGTATCTACATACTCGACGTTGCGACTACTCAACCGACGACTACAACTCTTTCAATAGAACACGGGTCAACAATTGAGGGGGAGCAATTGTCAAGCATTCAGAATCTTCGATGCCGAACGTGCCAAGTTCACAAGTTGGTGTCAAGACAACAATACCAATCGTACACGTGGTGACAAGAGATGACTTCAACATGACGAGGCGACCAACATATGCTGACAAGAACCATTTGATCTTATCATATGATGTTCTTATCTATCAGGTCCAACCTTGTCAATTCTTTTCTAATATGGTGAATATGTGATCATGTTACAAATCGGTATCATATCTCATACGTTTGATATCATGAAGATAAAATGGACCTACATTTTTCTTCCCAAAACCTTTGTTAAAAATTCATTAAATCAATTGATATTAAAAACATCGATTGGGTTAATATTTTTAATATGGGGGAGAAAATGTGATTTAATATGGGATATTATCACAAATGGTTTGACTTAATGTGTTGGCTCATCTCGACATGTGCGAAATGTTTTCGAATATCATGGCATATGTTAAGGGGGAGCAAAACGGATTTGCATATCAAAATGGATTTTCATGGTGACATATACTTACCCGAAACCCATTTATTTCATGACGATGAAGATTATGGTGACATAAGGATGGTAGGATAGGTTAAGTCCTATGATTCTTCCAGAACCGGAGGAATCTTCCCAAGGACATTCCATAGCTAGAAATAGTAGTCCTTAGGAAAGATGGAGAAAGATTGTGAACGTAGCTGAATGCCGACCAAGTACTTAAGTTAGCACTGGAACAATCACAACAAGGTGCTAGTTATGACGTATTGGTAAGCATTGAAGGGGTTGAAGAATGAAAAAGAATTGTAAAGATAAAGGGTGTAAAGAAAGAAGCCCTCCTTACAACTTTAGGCAGAAACCGGGTCAACACATATGCTATTGAGATCATTTTAATGATTCTCGATATTGAAGACAGACATCATGGACCCAGTGATGCAATGCACAACCCATCCCAGCTAACTCAGATATCTCTCAAAAGGTATTTGTTTTAATCACACAGAGACAACACATTATCTATTGATTTATTCACTCCGAATAAATTGGTATTGAAAAGGTGGCACTCCTCTCCAGCCTCCGATCACTAAAATCCAAAATTCACGATCGAGTCTAGAGCCATTTGAGATCATCAAATATCTCATTAGGACACACTTTCATATTTCCTTGATTCTTCACACACTGTGAAAAGTAAGAAAGATTTTAAGAGTCCTACGCAAAATCTTCATGATCTTGCCTGAACATCCGAGTAATACGAAAGTATTTACAATGAAGATGGAAATCCTTCTTGAGCGAATATCAAAAAGCTCATGGTAGGTGACTTGTGCGATTCTTTATGAATCAAACTTGTGATAACTGGAAAGCAACAGCTGTTTAATTCTTAACTGAATCTAAACACGTTCCAGGCCTCTACACAATATCTTAGTGATCTTGCCAAAACACTCAGAGTGATACCTTAGTGTTCACAGTGATGAGTGGAAATCCTTCAAGTGTTAACCTCAAACAGCACTTGGTAGGTAACTTGCAAGATTCTATACGAATCAAGCTCGTGACAACTGGAAAGCAACGATGGTGCGGTTCTTAATTGAATTTCACTTGTTCCAGGAACATGAATTGACGGCTTCAAATCATGTGGATATTATTATCCAAATGATTCACTCTTTATGTTCGCAGTAAGCTTTGGACGGTCGAATAAAGAGAACGGGTTTACCCGCGAAATCCTGTCAGGAAGTTACTTAATTGAAACTATCCGTCACGGGTACGCTATCTAATATCGTCCAACGGTCTTCACCGACCGGAGGTAAAATGCTACCGAATTAGAATGAAATGTTCAAAGCAATTTCGTTCGTGTCTACTTATGTTATGGCATTTGAAGACGGTGGCGTTGCGGGATCCAAGAAGAAGTCGTCCCCGCATGCTTATACTTTATGCACTTAATACCTCATCAAATTCAAGAAAGCCTAAAAGTTAAGTCTTCCGCTGTATCGAACTCTGGAGCTTTCAAGAATTACGAAGGTATAAGTATGTGGGACATGGCGTCACGAAGAGGCGAAGATCACAAGTGATGCATGCACGAGAACAAGGCAAGAGATTAATGCTCAAGATTAATATCAAAGATCATATCAGCATGTTCACCAGAAAAGAAAAAGGAAAAGAAAGACGAAGACTACGAGCTCAAGACAAGCATAGTATGCTAGGTTTATTTCATTATTGTAACTCCGGTAACGCCCTTGTTTGGAGTGACCTCCCTTAGGGGGAGATTGTTGGAAATACGTTTTTACGTATTTAGGAAGATTCGGTCACTCCGACAATATATTAAGTAGTAGCTCGTAGTCTAGATATCTTTATTAAACAAACAAAGTCAAGCCTAGCCTACAACATGTGTAGGCCGGCCCAACATTGTAAGCCCAAGCCCATCACAAGGCTTGGGTATATAAACCCTCTCCTTTGATGGAGAGGGTGTGTGTTCTTCATTTTTACACATAGTGAAAAAGTGTTTTTCTTTCACTTTCTCTCTCTAAGTGTGTGTGTTCTCACCATCTCTCTATCTCTTTCTATCTCTAAAACATAAGCAAGATTTACATATCCTACATTCATGAAAGCATAGCCAAAAAAATATGACATGAATACTGGTGAACGCCCTATGGTCCGTTCACAAAATGACATTTTACTGAAACATAAATTTGACATGAGTAAGGATGAACGCCTATGGTCAGTTCATCTATACAAAATCTAAACGGGAAAGGGTGAACGCCTATGGTCAGTTCACCAAAATGAAAAGTTTGCTGAAAAGCAAATGCGACTAAGTATGGCAAGTCATGTACCAACCGTTTACTTAGTCAAAATTTAGAAAACCCGACTAATAAAATACATGAGTAGCATGGAAGATAACGAAATACAGGAAGTTCTTGGTGACTACCTACTAGTCACATGTCAAGTTTTAAAGCCTACAGGTCGAACCTTGCTCTCTGATACCATAATTGTAACACCCCACTTAGATAAGTGGACCATTACGTGTTGGCGTGTCATCAAAGCATGCAAGGCAATGTATTAAACATTAACTGACCATAACGGAAATGCCGGAATCAAACATCCACTACAACAAAAAGCTAAATGCAACATTTTACAAGCAACACTCTCTAAATGTGTTGCATTTTTCATAAAATTGATAAAAAGACAACATTTACAAAATAAGTGTTACATATTAATATAAAAAATAACACTTTTATTAAAGTGTTACAAGTTTAACAAACATAATGAAACACATTAAAGAAAGTGCTGCAATCACTAATACATACGCAACACGATTTTAAACAAAAAAATTCATCAAAACCTATTCTCCATTTTACCCAAAAATCTGATCTCCCGCTTACTTTCCCCTTTGCCCAAATTTAAAACCGCCTTTTTATACCCAAAAATAAAACCCACCTCCCTTTATTTTTCACTTGCAGGTTCACCTTTTGGCTTTTCATTTAGCATTCTTATTAATCCATCAAGGTATGTGAAAATCATCTCAATTTTAATTTTATTACCAGCTAGATCTTATTGCGTATAATTGTGTATCTACGGTCTCCTCGTTTGTTGTAGTTTTATCAAATTGGCGATTAGTATCCCAAAATTAGGGATCTATATTTTTCAAATCGCCTCAATTTACATTCTATATCTGTTTATATACAGTTATTAAATGGATTTATTCATATGGTATATCTTCAAATTCAAGATTCAGGGTGGATTCGGGTTTGCAGAACTTAAAAGCACTTAATATACAGTAGATCTTTGGTAAATCGGATATTAAGCAAACTGTGAGTAATTGAGTTTGGATTTTTTGTTACTTAGATTGTAACAAAGTTTTTTATTTATGTTTGGATGTTTAATTTTGGTTAACTTATTACTCTCGATTTCTTTTTATCATTTACAAAAAAACGTAAAAATGGAGTTTTCGTCTATAGTTGCGGGTTTTGAATTATACTCTAGCGACATTATGTATTCTTGAGGTATCACTTTCCTTTATTTTTTGGAGGAACTGTGAATTAGGGATAGGATGACATACAAGGATACTAATACTAACCACCTATGTAAGATCTTGTAGATGCTCTTATGAGGTTCACTGCTGCTAAACTTACAAGATATCTTCGTTGGTTGTGTCACTATACTAAACATTTAGTATCGACGACTTAAGCATGGAGTCAACATGGTACACCTGACTTTCTGTATACTTGCTTTGTAGATCTATTTATATTTTTCTGATTTTGATAGAACTCAGAAAGTTAAAAAGTGAGACTATAGTCATTATATAAACTGATAGACCCATATACTTGGAAACGAGCCGAGCCGAGCTCGAGCTTTCTAGGGCCTGATCTCGGCTCATTTCGAGCCTTATTATTTAGGCTCGGGCTCGGCTCGTTGTATGGTAGACAAGCTCGGACTCGGCTCGAGCTCATCTTGTTTATACGATTTTGCAATGTAAACATAAAATTTGGCTCGAGCTCGGCTCGTAATATACCTAAATTAGGCTCGTTAATAAGCTTGTTATTAAGCTTGTTAAGAAGCTCGTATATAAAATATTAGGCTCGTTTAGGCTCGCGAGCCCAAACAAGCTTTGTACGTAAGGCTCGGGCTCGAGATCGTTTAATAAACGAGCTGCAACTTAGGCTCGAGCTCGGGCTCGGGCTCGTTTAGGCTCGGCTCGTTCGAGATTTTTACCGATCTGATCACGAGATTTTCACGAGCAGCTCGACTCATTTCCACCCCTATACTTGATGCAGACTGCTGATGTTTTTTGAGGTGACAATACAGAAGGTGTAGAGGCTCAGAATGAGGTGATTTCATAATAAATAAATAATAAATGATAAAAGGGCAATAATTGACTGTAATTTATGCAAGAAGGTGGCCATGTAAGTATCGTTACAATCTTGAAATCTTTTGAAGACCTAAGTATTATAGAATGGAAGCCATTAAAAGATATATAATTAACATGTAGTGAATGCCTTGTTAGGATGCTTAAAGAGGTTTATGGTTGCATGTATGTTGGAATATTTGATGCTACTAACAAAATTAGAAATCGAAGGAATTTGATTATGAGGATGGTTGTAGGCAAAAGCAACGTATGTTGTCGATATGATAAGGAGAGTGGGAACTATTTACATGTTGTATTTGGTTTTGATTTTTTTTGCTTTCATCGTATGCCTTTGTTTTCCTTATGTATTCGTGTTCTTTCACATGCACACTCACACTGCTGGATGTCTCGTTGGAAAAGGATTGGATAAGGAAAAGGCTAAAGGATATCATATTTTTACTACTTATTACTTGTGCAGTTTATGTAGTAATGCATTTAATATTATTTTCAGGTGAATGCACATCAGAAAACCCGCTAGAGTTTGCATACAAGGCACGGAGAAATTCATGATAATGTTAGATGAAGAATAAGTGGTGACCTTGTTTTGAGGTTTATTCTATCTGTTAATAACTTGATTTACACATTTAGTGCATGCATCAAAACTAAAAGTGGAAAAATGGTGCTATATGTAACATTCGAACGGGTATTTCATAGTAACTAGTCTAGTTGGGACGATTAATATATTAGCACACTTTGTGCTGCTTTCAGCTTGTTGACTTTGACCAATTTGACCCGTTTTCTTTTAGCTACCTTTTCTATTTACGCATTTGATCTGTTATAGATAAAAAATAACTCTACCATAGTATGAACTATGATTTTTGAGCTAGTTAAAAATACTCCGTATTAGATGTGACATGATGGGTGGTGCTCAGGTCAGTTGGATAATAAGAATGTCAAAGCGGGGTTCTGTTGAAAATTATAATTTTATGCTTTTTGTACGAGTCGAAATGGCTTGGTTGGGTCGACCTACAAACACATTACCGTCCTTTTTATCAATAATAATGAATATTATAATTATGGTCGAAAAATTACTAATATGTTTATAAAATCTTGAATGAAACAATTTTAAAGGTTGTATGATCTTAAAGTAGTTTCGTGCAAGAATCAATTTTCTTAGTTGACCCGTTTGACCTGTTGAGGTCAAACTGAACCCATTTTTTACGAATGGGTCGAGTTTGGCACCTTTGTTCATCATAAACATACAGGCGGCCTTGAATATGTATGAATTGAAGTGAGCATAAGTTCTCACATTCGTATAAAATGACTTGCTCTAGGAATACATTTCCCTGCTCGAAGAAGCCGACCACAGGGAGCTGGGAAAGAAGCAGGAAATTTTCTTATTCCATCCACTTATGTAAGTTTTTGTATCTTTATAGAAGTTCCATAGTATATTTGTATAATCAGTAATTTGATGATTGTACATAACTGTTTATCTTTTTACGTATTTAGCCCAAGAAGTTGTTTCTTTCTTTCCTCATGGTAGTCGGACAACTGAAAACTTGAGGACAATTATACGAAAAGAGTAACAAGAGACAAAAAGTTATTACTATGTGTTGTGTTTCCAGCCTTGGTGAAGGTTTCATCGAGTCAACATGGTGGAAATTGACCTAAAACAACATATGTTCACACAATAATGACATTTTTTAAATAAAACTCATACCCTGAAATGACTGATTTATAGCTTAAATGTGTTAAAATTGCCAGCTTTAGTATATGTCATAGTCATTCTTTACATTCTGAGGTTCGCACACTGAATATGTACGACATGAAACTCTGGGAAACATCAGGCCATGCTGCCAACTACAAGGAGAACATGTTTTTTTTATGTAAAGTTGCTGCTTTAAACTCTACATCACTGACTTGAAACCATAAAAATCTTATTTTGTAAAATGGTTACTTTTGGATAGTTAGTTTGGCATTATACCCTTTTTCTCAGTGATCCATTTTTGGTCATTTAAGAATCTAATAAATGAGAATTTAAGTTGCATTGTTTCTTTATGTATATGGAGAAGTAGAATTTTGGTATTAGGCCGTGAATTGTCCGGGCTATGGATGCAAAATGGATTTTATTATCGTTTTAGGATCTTCTTATAGTTGTTATTTTATGTGTGTAACATGTTCCTTATACTTTTTTGGTTAGTTACAAAACTAACGTGTTCCATTTATTGTTGTTTTAGGATCTTCTTATTGTTGTTTTGGCCGATGTAAACCCACACGTAGAATTTGCAAAGAAGATGTCAAGATTTGTAGATTTTGTAATTTGATAACTTTAGTTTTTTGAGTAGACATATAATTCTACTTGTGTACGGATATAATTTACGGTGTAATATTATTGCTATTGCGGAATGAAAAATCTTAAGGTGTTTGACTTGTTACAAGAAATGGAAACAAGTAGAATTTGTATTGCATGAAACAAAAGTGCTACAAATCATTCAAAAACATAAGTGTTACATTTAAAAGAATAAAGTGTTGTAATTATAGTGTTACTAAATAATAGTGTTACAATTTAGTAAAAAAGTGTTGCACTTAGTATGTATTAATGTTACATTTAATATAAAAAGTGTTGCAGTTGAATGTTAAAAGTGTTGCCATTGAATGTAAAAGGTGTTGCATTTGAGTATAAAAGTGTTGCATCTTAAAGTATTGCATTTTGTAAAAATAAGCAACACTTTTAGAAAGTGTTGCATAATGTTATTAAAAGTGTTGGTTAAACATAAGGCGACGTTGCATAACGCAGCACTTGGTAAAGTGTCACAGTAGGCATAATGCAACATTTTTAAGACATAATATAAAACTTTAGTGGTGTTGCTTTAACTTCATTTTGTAGTAGTGATCGGTAGTCTAAACATAAGCTCAAAATATAAAGATTAAGTACTGAAAGAAAAGGACGAAACAATGTCCAAACAACCAAAGTAATGTATGTGTGCATAAAGTAAAGGAGTCTGGATAGCTCCCATCCAATGCACGTACTTTTTTAGAAGTCCTAAGATCGTCCATGTGTACCTGCGGTTTGGAAACATAAAATAAAACTACGGCTGAGCATAACGCTCAGTGAACGGATATGAAGCATGATAAAAATTTTGAAAATTGAACTGATAACAAATACCGAACTAAAACTGTTATGACAATTTGGAGCAAACTGTATAAAATATGATATGTCAGATTTATAAATAATAAAACTGGTTTACTAACTGTTAAATCTGAAAACATGCATTTACTATATTTTAATTGCCTAGAGCTTATATAGGTCATGTGCTGTAACAACTGTGCATGAATAACTTGAGGGGTGACTTCGTCATGTTGTAGAGGGGTGACCTCTAAATAATGTGTTGGGTGGAGGGATCAGCTCCAATGTGAAGGATGTAGAGCACACACCACATTCACCTGATAACTGTAAACTGATAAGCCTAGGATGCATCCATACGCCCCACTAATAATACTGATAAAATGGCCAAGGTGAACTGAGTGGAACACTGTAGGATATCACTCTCCCGCATGTGAGTCATGACACCGGTGCCTCAAGTGTCATGGTTACGGTACCTCCGTAACTACTACATAACTGGTCATGCTTGTATATAAGGCTCAGACAATTTAACTTAATTATAAAACTGATTTCTGATAAATCTTATAACATATAATTGGGGAAAACATTTGGTTACAGAGGGGAAATCCTAATCATGCACAAAAGGAAGTCCTTACTGAAAGGACGGGAAATCCGTACTTCGGGTCCAGTAACCGACCGAGATAAACTGATAGAAAGTCTACTCTGATTTCACGCGAGCTACATGAATAAAGGACGCGAATAAGTTAACTGATATTCGTTTATTCTATTTATCTCAATTGTACTTAGTAGATTTTATTTATTCTTGTAATACTGTTAATATATAATTGATATGTCTGAATGTTCTGATATATCTGATTAACGTATTCTTGTTCTATTATTAATTATGGCATAACACGTATTCCGACGTTATAATATTTATGTATTTAATAACCTGTTAATAATAGAAGTTTTCTAAATTAGAACGTTTCTAAAATCATTTATAATTTCTTTAACAAAATTATACGCTTTTAATTATTACAAAATTATTTTAATTTAATTCTTTTAAAATATAATATAGACATTTAAAAAACAAATAAGTAATAAAAGGTATAATCTAAAAATCTTCGTTTTTATTTTTTTTACTATGTCCTAAGCCTATCGAGATACTCCTTCTCGGTCGTACTAAAACAATACAAATAATATATATATATATATATATATATATATATATATATATATAAATATATATATATATATATATATATATATATATATATATATATATATATATATATATATATATATATATATATATATATATATATATATATATATATATATATATATATATATATATATATATATATATATATATATATATATATATATATATATATATATATATATATATATATATATATATATATATATATATATATATATATATATATATATATATATATATAGCCAGGTACCCGCGCGTTGCAGCGCCGGGTACCTGTGTAATAAAAAATTTTGGCGAGCGAATGTTTTTTCGTTGTACGTTTAATAACCGTATCGACGGTACTGACTATTTGTAAGTGTCTGCGCCCACCTCAGCCATGCATATCGCGCCAAGATGCATAGTATTCGAAAAATAACATAAAAGAAACATATTTTATCTTTATTTTCATGTTCAGCAATTGCATGAATTCACATAGTAATAGTAGTAATAGTTGAAGGGCGAATTTTCTGAGATGTCTCAAAAGAAATAAAAAAAAGAAACTTTAGATTTTCAAAAAATATGATATAGAAATATAGAAAATTGTTAGTGTTTTTTTTGCATCAACCAAATGATTCTTTTATACTTGGATCAATTAAACGTTACGAAAGTTGCATTAACAATAGAATTATGATTTTGGTCAAAATGTAACCAATTGTTTTTAAATATCATTATAAAAGTTAATGTGAACCGTTACAAATTGAATTACACATAAAGATACTTAAGTATTAACTTTTAATACTATAGAATGAATAATATTGGTTAAAAAAATAATTTCTTTTTATAGTAATGTTTTTGGCTTAATTTTTTAAGACTTCCTTATTTAGAATGTGCTAAATACTTTATAAAGTAGTATAGATATATATATATATATATATATATATATATATATATATATATATATATATATATATATATATATATATATATATATATATATATATATATATATATATATATATATATATATATATATATATATATATATATATATATATATATATATATATATATATATATATATATATATATATATATATATATATATATATATATATATATATATATATATATATATATATATATATATATATCTGTCCATATGAATTAGTGACAGATAAACCGTCACTAAAAAGTGTAACCCAAAAGCTGAGTATCTAAAAACTGCCATTAAATGAATCTACGACAGAAATACTATCGCTAAACTGTCGCTAAATACAGATTTAATCTTATTGATTTATGTTTTAATAAGTACCCACTGTTTTTGTCAAAGTTCTTTTGGGTTCCCCTCATTTTCTGACTAAGACCCACCGAGACTTCTAAGTCTCGGTTGCCACTGTTTTCAGCAAACACCCCCTGATGAGCCATCAGTTCCCACTGTATGTAAACCCAAACACCCTTTTTTAACATGTGACCCCCCTGTTGGGGTTTTTGTTGGCTGCGGCTTGGCAAAACCAAACACCACGACCCTAGTGTGGGTCACGGCTGCCACAAACCACCCAGGCCGAGACCTGGTGTCTTGGTATTCGGGCCTTAAACAGAACACGTCAATCTTCTTTTTATTATTAAACCATGTTTATTACTTAGATTCGTTTGTATAAGATATAAACCATAAAGATTCGTGATAGAATCATGAAATCAAAAGGAAAAAAGATGATACCGTTATGGGATTGATAGAGGATTATGAACACACGTGAATTAATAGAAGAAACTAGGCCGAATATTTCCGTTCTTTGTTCTTGTGGACGGGCTGGGCCAAAAAGCCCATATGCCTTCTTTGTTTAATAAACAAAACGCCACCCTTAATATACATAGCTTTTCGTTTTTATTTTTCGTATTAAAGTTATTCATGTATTTTCGTATTTAATTCTCGCGTTTTTTTTCTGAAACGAAATAATATTTCTGCTCTGGTAATTATTTTTCTGAATAATTAGTAGTAATAATTTATTTAAACTGACGCTACGTATTTAATATTCGGGAATCTATAAATACGGGTTTTACAATTCTTCTCCTCTAAAAAAAATAATTTGTCCCCGAATTAAGGATACGACTGTACTGGGTTTTACAATTCTCCCTCTCTAAAATAAAATTTCGTCCTCGAATTTAGGGTAATTTAAGCTGAGGGATTTATCTCAACTGAATGACACATTGACTGAAGGAACATGAAAGCTGAAACATATAAGCTGAAAGGCGTGTAACTGAAAGACATACCCGAATTAAAACTGGAAGCGAGGATAAGAAGTCCATATAGACTCCTCTGTTTCCCATGTGGCCTCCCGCTCGGAATGGTTCCTCCACAGGATCTTAACGAAAGGAATGGTTTTCCTTCTAAAAACTTGATCCTTGCGATCTAAAACTGCTTCGGGTTCCTCAATATAAGATAGGTCCTCTCGAATCTAATCGAGTGGATAATTCACTTTGTGAAGCTCATGATAGTTGTACCCTCTAAGTAGTGATACATGGAACACGTTATGAACGTGTGAAAGCTGAGGCGGTAGCGCCAACCGATATGATACTTCACTGACACGTTCAAGAATTCCGAACGGTCCGATTTAGCGAGGGCTGAGCTTGCCTTTGAGGCCAAAACGTCTAACGCCGCGTGCGGGTAATACTTTGAGGAACACACGATCCCCAGTCTGAAATGATAGATCTCTGCGATGTTTGTCGGTGTACCTCTTCTGGCGAGTACGAGCTTCTTGAAGCTTTGCCCTGGCGATGGCGACCTTTTCATTGGTTAGTTCTGTAAATTCTGGTCCCTCAATCAGATGTTCTCCAACCTGATCCTAACAAATAGGAGCACGACATTTCCTGCCGTATAACATCTCGAAGGGAGCACGCTTGATACTGGCATGCCAATTGTTGTTGTAGGCAAACTCGACCAAGCAAATATAGTCATCCCAGTGCCCTGTCCATTCTAATGCACAGGCGCGTAGCATGTCCTCCAAGGTCTGGATGGTACGCTCTGACTGACCGTCCGTCTGCGGGTGGAAAGTTGTACTGAGCTTGAGCCTGGTTCCCCAAGCTTTATGCAAACCTCCCCAGAAGTGAGAAGTGAATCGTGGATCCCTATCTGATATAACTTCTGAAGGTGTACCGTGTAACTGTACAATCTCCTTGGTGAATAGATCTGCTAATTTACTGACTGCGAAATCTTTACGGATAGGAATGAAATGTGCTGATTTGGTCAAGCGATCGACAATGACCCAGATTGCATCATGTCTCCGCTGAGTCTGTGGTAACAAAATCCATAGAGATCTTGTCCCATTTCCACATTAAATCTTTAATGGCTGAAGTAGACCGCTGGTACGCTGATGCTCTGTTTTAACCCGTTGACAGGTTAGACATTTAGAAACAAAAGTGGCGACATCCTGTTTCATGCCGTTCCACCAGAAATGATGCTTAACATCGTGGTACATCTTAGTGGAACCTGGATGGATAGAAAACAGAGAGTTGTGAGCCTCAGTCATTAAGGCTTCTCTGAGAGTAGGGTCTTCTGGAACGCAGAGTTTGGTACCCTGCCATACGATACCATCGTCATCGATACGAAATTCAGTCTACTGGTCAATGTTCTGGACAATCGCCCATATTTCACCATCATCCTTTTGTGCAACTTTAATCTGAGAGAGTAAATCCGGTTCTACCCTCAGACTAGCCCAGTATCCCCTCTGTCCGCGTACTAAGAGCTCAATATCATACCGCTCTAAGTCCTGAATAATTTTGTCCTGAACCTTGATGCCATTTATCATTCCTGAATTTCTGCTAAGGGCATCTGCTACTACATTTGCTTTACCTGGGTGATACTGAATATTAGTGTCATAGTCTTTCAGCAGTTCCAACCATCGCCTATGTCTCATGTTCAGCTCTCGTTGTGTAAATATGTACTTGAGGCTTTTGTGGTCGGTGAAAATATCACACGACTCACCGTATATATAATGCCTCCAGATTTTGAGGGCGAAAACGACTGTTGGGAGCTCTAGGTCATGCGTAGGATATTTTTTCTCATACGGCTTTAGCTGACGCGAAGCATAGGCAATGACTTTCCCATGCTGCATAAGTACACAGCCTAAACCCTTTCCTGAAGCTTTACTGTAATCTGATAGCCACCTGTACCAGATGTGAGAGTAAGGATCGACGCTGAAATTAAACGATGCTTGAGTTCCTCGAAACTCTTTTCTCTCTCTTCGGTCCATATAAACTTTTCCCCTTTACACATAAGTTTGGTTAACAGTAATGTCAAACGTGAGAAATTTTCTACAAATCTGCAGTAATATCCCGCTAACCCAAGAAAACTATGGATTTCTATGACAGATTCCGGTCTCGGACACTTAGTGGTAGCCTCCACCTTTGCAGGATCCACGGTGATCCCCTCTGCAGAAACAATATGGCCTAAAAACGCCACTTTATTCAGCCAAAACTCGCTCTTAGAAAATTTAGCATAAAGCTTCTCTCGTTGAAGAATCTGCAAAATTATACGGAGATGATCCTCATGTTCCTCTTTAGATTTGAAGAAAATAAGGATATCGTCGATGAATACAATCACAAACATGTCTAAGAATTCGTGGAAGACTCGGTTCATCAAGTGCATAAATACTGCAGGCGCATTTGTGAGACCGAATGGCATAACCACTAACTCGTAATGACCATATCTCGTGCGAAAAGCAGTCTTGGATATATCCTGCTCTTTTACACGCAACTGGTGGTAACCTGATCGTAGATTGATTTTGAGAAGTGCTTCGCACCCTAAAGCTGATCAATTAAATCGTCAATACGAGGCAGTAGATAACGGTTACGAATAATGAGATTATTCAGCTCGCGGTAGTTAATACACAGCCACATACTACCGTCCTTCTTTTTGACAAACAAAACTGGCGCACCCCAAGGTGATACGCTTGGACGAATGAAACCTCTTTCAAGAAGTTCCTGAAGCTGATCTTTCAGTTCCTTAAGCTCTAGGAGCCATGTGGTATGGACATTTAGATACCGGTTCTGCACCTGGAATGAGATCGATACCAAACTCTACCTCTCGCATGGGAGGTATGCCTGGGAGTTCCTCTGGAAAGACATCCGGAAAATCTGACACAACTGGCTGATCATGAAGTGAAGGTGTCTCGGAAGTGGTGTCATGAACTGTAGCTAGAAAACCCTCACAACCATGGCATAATAGAATACGGGTCTGTAAAGCTGATATAATTTGAACATGTTTTCCAGGCAGAAAACCACGGTGAATAAACTCTGGTGTCTGGACATCACCGAATATGACCCAATGTGCATGACAATCTATGGTGGCACGATGAACTGACAACCAATCCATACCCAGAATAATATCAAACTCGCACATATCTAAAGGAAGGGCACTGACTGGACGGATTTTATCGTCAAACTCAAGAGTAAGGTCCTTGTACACCTGGGTAATGAGTACCGAGTCTCGCATAGGTGTAGATATACTAAGTACACTGTCTAGTGGCGTAGGGGTCATTTTTATTCTAACAGCATACGAGGTAGATATAAGTGAGTGTGTGGCGCCTGTATCGAAAATCACGCAGGCAGCCTGTCCGTGTATAAACAAAATGCCAGTAATGGTACCTGTGGTCTTATTTGCTTGTTCAGGGGTAGTAGTGTAGACGCGACTAGTGGTTGGTGGTAGTGGTGGTGGTGGAGGTAAAATCTGAGGAATCTGGCCTAAGGTACCGACAGCATCTCCGCTCTTGCAATCCCTCTTCATATGGCCCGGCTGACCATACTTGTAACAACCACTCGAACAACGACGGCAAGGTCCCGGGTGTTTCTTCCCACATGTGATGCAAGAGGGATGAGAATACCCGATAGAAGCAACTCTGGTTTGCTGAGAACCTGATTGACTAAGATATACATGTCTCACGATTCTGATAACATAACTGAAATAAGGCTGTTTGGCTGAAACTTAAAATTACCAGAATTTGTTGGTCGGGCAGACTGTTGACCTCTGTAGTTTTGGTCACGCCCCTGTCCAACATCTCTGTTGGCATATATATAGTTAGAATCTGTTCTGCACGATAGTTTAGTGTTTTTGGAGCTTAAAGAATCACATGTAGTTGCCAGATGAGTTTGAGCTGCCACGGTAGTTATCACCACCGCTTCTCTTATCTGATCGATTGCGGTCATAAGACTGACTGTGGCATCTGTAGTTCTGCTGTGGAGTAGCCGATTGGGATTGGTCTCCTCCTCTGTGTCTGTGATATTATAATAGGATAAGGCATGGTATAAATTTGACAAGTAAAATCGGAGTTAAATTGTTTTAAGTCTGTTGAATAAGATATACCTCTTCTCAGGATGCTCTACATTCTCGAGCTCATCCCTCTCAAAAAGCATCTCAATATCACGAGCTGCATTAGCTACTTGTGACACATTAGTGAACGTGGTACTCATCAGCCTATCTGCAGTCGTGGAGTGAAGGGCCTAGCGAAATTGTTTCGCTTGCTCCTCCGCGGTACCCGCAGCCTCTCCTAAGAATCCAGCCATCCTGAGGTATTGGTTCATGAACTCTATACTGTTCTCGCCATGATTCTAACTAATGACGTAAAAGCCCCTCTTTAGTTTAGCTTGCTCAGCATGCGGGAAAAACTGGTCATAGAACATTGTCTTAAACTATGCCCAGGTCAATGTAAGCACCCACGCATCTCCCCCATTTGACAACTTCTGAGACCTCCACCAATGTAGATCATGACCCCTCCAGTTTGTAAACTGCAAAACTTAACCTTGAAAGCATCACCACAACACATAGCTCCAAAAAATTTCTCTACATGATAGATCCAGTTTTATGCGTCAGTTGGAGTGATAACTGAGATTTTACTCAGATAAAAATATCGTTGTTCCAGTCTCTTCGAATTGATAATAGTTAACAGTGTGACTCAGCCGTCTTTTGGTGGGAAAGAATATATTGGTCGTTGTAGTAAAGTAAATGTGCAAGACGTTAAAGTAAATGACGGTAATTAAAATTAAACTATTTAAAAAGTAATTGTGCAAAAATTAGAACTTTAAAAGTAAATGACGAGAAATTAAATGACGTAAAATTAAAACTCGACAAAAAACTAATTTGACAATGTAATAAAAATGAAAACTTGAACTTTAAAATAAAGAAAAAACGATTAAAATAACACTAATGTAAAATGGCTGAAAAATAAGCTTTAAAAAAATAAACTAAATATTACTAGAAAAACACTTGGTAAAAATAGAGATTTCGGGAAGCGTGAAAAAGTTGAAAACTTAAAACAATGTAAACTTAAAAATTAAACAAGACAAAATATTAAACAAATCCTACCGTCGGAATGGGTTTGGAATCCCATCGGAATGAAGCTTACCTTCCTAATCGGAATCATCAGTCGGAATAAGGTCGGAATGTTCCCAATCGGAATACCCAAAATCACACCGTCGGAATCCCCAATCGGAAAGTTTATGTCGGAATCCTGATCAGAATGCTGTCACCACAAGACCTAATCGGAATACCAAGCACTCTCCCTTGATCGGAATGTCAAATCGGAATCCCAAAGGAATCACAAAACCTAACCGGAATGTCACGAAGAGGACCTTCGTCGGAATCCAAAAAGGAATCTAAGTTGGAATAACCAAAACCCTTTTCTGATCTATTGATCGGAATGAAGGTCAGAATATCAAATCCCCTTTCCGATCTATTGATTGGAATAGAAAACCCTTTTCCGATTGGTATGATCGGAATACAATAAAAGGAAAACGTAATAAGCAAGATCTAATAAGCTATTAACCAAATAAGCACACGACTAAAATTTAACTAAAACACGTATAAGAAAAAGCTAATAAGCTAAAATTCAAAAACTTTTAAAAACATTAAATGATAGAATAATTAAAAACGATTATTTTAGCAAAAATAACTTTTATAAAACTTAAGTAAATTTAAGATAAACACAAATAAGCTATAAAATCAATAATCCAAACAATCAAAAGCATAAAAACATAACATTTAATCAAATAAGCATAACAATAAGCACATAAATATAAAGATTAAGCAAAACAAGAAAGGTAGAAGGAGAGATTAAAAATAAGAACTTGATTAAAAATAAGATTCAATAACAAAATTAAAAGACTTACTTGAAATTAAAGGCAAGAAATTAAAGGTGCAATTAAGTAAATGACAATAAGAAAGTGCATGTAATTAAAGGTGCAAGTAATGAAAGGTGGAAGACTAGTTTGTCAAACTAGCCAACACCTCCTAATGACACATTAGGAGGGTATTTATAGGGAGATTAGCAAGTGTTGATCTTTCCTTCCTTTTCTCGTCTTTTCATCTTCTAAATTCTTCGACTTTTTCGACTTTGTCTCGGGACTATTTGAACTCCTCTTATAATTTCTTCATTAATTAGACTTGAGTTCTTCGGCTTTATTAAACTTCCGTCTTTAGACTTTTTCTTCGATAAATCTTCAGAATAGGCCTTGGACTTCCGTTCTTTTTGCACTCTTGATCTTTTGACTTCGTCTTTTGTCTTTTTCTTCGATAAAAGCCCGTGAAAGCCCGTGTTTTCTTTTTCACATTTTAGTCCTAAATCACAATAAAAACACAAACCACGCATAATTCCGACATTTACGACATAAAATACACGTTTTAGCTTGGTTATTATCATAATTAAGTGGTAAAAGGATAAGTGTTTTCACACTTATTAAATCCCCTACACTTAACCATTGCAATGTCCTCATGCAATGCATTAATTACAAAGCAAGTTTTACATTTTCCATCATAATCAATCCACATTGGCCTTTATTAAAGAGACAAAATATTTAAAGGAAGAAAACAAGTAAAAAGATCAAAAACTTACCTTAGGGTTTTGGAAAGTCATGAATGTTCATCATCCTCAAGTTTCACGTTCCCCATACCAAGCTTAAAAACGAGATCATTGTTATTATAAGTTAGCAAACTATCACGAACTCATGTGGCCCAATTATTCACTTAGACTCCCTTATTCCTAGGTGTATCTCTTATATTTTATTATTGTCTTGAATGATCACGAGGATGAATTGTTGACTTATTTCGATAGTTTATTAGGCCGAAAATAAAGTAGGACGATTTAATCAATAGTTAGCTAAAGGAAAAAATCTGTTAAAACTGCTTCTCAGGACCTCATAAAGTTCATATCTTGGCATAACTCGCTTCACGATTTGAGACCTTTCTCGGACTGATATTTGGCAGCGACTCCATACTTCAAATCTTGAGAGACGTTCATGAAATAATGGTCTTCTCTTCATAATAGGAATATCTTCACTTGAAGTTTTGAGAGATTCTTCATACTTGGAGCATGACTTCTTCATTTTTCTCCAATCTTTATTTGGGATTTTGATATACAACGATCCGCCTCCTTGTAGGACTTGGATTTATTTATCCTCATACCTTGTTAGAGCCTTTTTGGATAGACTTCTCCATGATCTTTACGGGAGTATTTGCTTTTCGTCGTGTGTCTTGATCCTTCATATTGACTTTTGATAAATGATTCTTCACATCACTTTGGATCTTTAGCAACAAAATGTAGCCCTCATGCCTTGTTAGGACCTTTTCGGACTCGCCAATCTTCGCATCCCGCTTCAATAAGTTATGCCTTGGCTATGAACTGTAATTAATACCGAGCAACTTTTAAACGATCTTAGGCTAGAAGCTAAGTAACTTTTCAAATCGTACAACCTTATTTATTGCAAATATATTTATTAACAAGCGATGGGAGAAAAAGCTCATAATCAACTCACATAAATTCATGAAAGAATACCAAACTTATAATTGACTCTATCATCTCTCGTTATCCACAATTTAAAATCTCAAGGAATGAGACTCGTGGATGCTTACCCAATTAAATCAAAGTTTTGGGTTTTCAAGTCATCTATATGATCTTGCAAATTCTTAGACTCTTTCAAGTTTAGAATTCGCATTTTAAAGTTCCCTTGATAAACGATTTTCTAGGATCAATTATAGGAACTTGCGAAAAGTTCTTGTTCTTAACCCGTAAGAGTTAAGACTTTCGTGTTTTAAAGTTCCCTATATAAAAGCCTAGCAAAACTTGACTTAAACACGTTAAGGATACTAGCTAGAGTAAACTTGGATAAGTAAACTCGGGTTGAGTCGAAAGATTCACAACGTTGAAAAATTAAAACCACTTTATTAAAAATTTATTCTAGCAAAGAAAGAAAATAACTATAACAAAGGAAAATACAACTATGCCAAAATAGATCCAAAATTTTGAAAAATGTCGAAAAATTGATTTTCCGGTTAAAATGAGGACAAATGCAAGGAAAAGCCCACTTAACTTCGATAGAAGTCCCCCTACACTTAATATAAACATTATCCTCAATGTTTAAGCATGTAGAAGTAACCTCCCCTACACTTAGGACATTGTGCACTTTGTTTAAATCTTGCTAAGGAAAAGATAACTAAAGTGATTCCTATTTCAATCATAATTGATAAAATAATGAATCAAAAGAGTTTAGGATAAAACTGGGAAGACGGGAACACGGAATCACGGGTCGTCAAAAGTCATCAAGAATGGATCTTTGAAAGCTCGAATCCCTGCACATGATAAAAAAGGAAACAAAAAATACATACTAGGGTCTCCCCCTACACTTATTATAAAAACATAATAAAAAGGATAGATACTGCGGGTTGCCACCCGAGAAGCACTTGTTTTTGTTAACCGAGTCGTGAGCCTGACTCGACCTTGATTAGCAGAGGAAGAAACTTGAAACACATCCACCAGGATCAAATACATGGTTTTCGTTCATCAAATAGCACAAGCTTAAGGCGAACAAGGCAAGCCAAAGAAGAGTAGGCAAGGTTCCCTTAAGCAGTTGTTGAGCACGGTGGTAACAAGGGTGATGAGGAGCAAGCATATCTCCATAAGTTCCAAAAATCTTTCCTTTTATTTTATCAGATGGATACTGAGATGGCTTAAAAATTGCAATACCGGGATCGAACACCTTTTCCTTTAGGGGAAAATAACACTCAGGCTCATTAGACCTTGAAGAGGATCCACTCATAAATCTCACAATCTCATCCTCAGAGGGAGCATAGAGAGGTGTCAAGACATAGGTGCTACGGATATCGGTGTCGGCCGACTTCTTCTCCTTTGAAACGGGTTTCTTCATATCCAAAGGAAGATAAAGACCATAATCATCAAAGTCCAAAAGAGGAGCATCAATCTCATTTGGGAAGTAGGTATTGAGAAAAGTAGCAAAATCTTCCTCAAATGAGTAGTCATCCAAAGTAGGATCAAGCATTGTCGGTGGAGGATCTTCATCAAAAGTAGGAGTAAGGTCATAATGAGAAGAATCACTCGAGAGAGTATCAGCCTCATCAAAATCATCATAAGTGGGCATGTCTGGATACTCAGAAGTAAAATCATCAGAATCATCCATATCAGAACTCGAATCATCATCGTAGTCATCATAGATCGGTTGAGACTCATGAATTGGTGGAGGATCTAAATTGGAGAGAGAATCATCCACATCATCTTGGAAGAGTGGATTATCATAGCAAGAATCGAATAGAGGATTGTTGTAGACGACAAAATTATCAAGCACATTAATCATATTCGCTGACTCTCTTCCATTGGGTTTGGTTGTGATCTTCCCCATTTTGAACACTTGTGCATCATTCCCGACCCTTAAGATTAACTCACCTTCGGCAACATCGACTAATGCTTTTCCGGTTCTCAAGAATGGCCGACCAAGTATTAACGAAATACGAGGGTCCATTTCATAATCAACAACAACGAAATCGACCGGAAAAGTGAAGGTGCCAACTTTAATGAACACATCTTCGGCAATACCAACGGGGTAAGCGAGAGTGCGATTTGCAAGCTCAAGAGTCATCTTTGTTGGTGTAAGGTCGGGTAATGATAACTTTTTCCAAACACTTAAAGGCATCAGATTTATACTTGCCCCGAGATCGGCTAAGGCGGTAAATTCTTCGGTTTGGTTAAAAGTACATGGTAGCACAAAACGACCGGGATCTCCAAGTTTCTCCGGAACTTCTTTAAGAAGGACGGCAGAACAATTTTCATTCAATCGAGTATTAACAAACTAGGCCATCTTCTCCTTCTTATTAAGCAATTTCTTAAACATCTTCACAAATTTAGGCATTTGGGCTAGAGCTTCAACAAGGCTAAAGGTGATGGTCAGTCCCGAAATCTTCTTCAAATAATTCGACACTTGAATTTCATCCTTGGTTTGCAATTTGGCCTTGTCTAAGCGAGAAGGATAAGGGATATTGGGTTTATAGGTGGAAGGTGTAGCAGGTAAAGGTTGAGATGTTGAAGGTTTAAAGGTGGAAGGGGGGGTTGGTAAAGGGTGTTTCTTGGGTACTTCGTCATTAAGAGGTGGAGACGGTAATGGAGAACTAATACTAGGCGTAGGAGTAGGCGGGATAAGTGGTGGAGGAGGTGTAGATGGAGTAACTAGGGGAGGGGTAGATGGTCCTACTAAGGTTGCTCCACTGCGTGTAGTAATATCACTCACATTCGCTCTTGGGTTGGTGACGGTAGTTGAAGGAAGAGAGCCCGAAGTAGAGGGTTGAGTAGTTGGTAAGAAAGTAGCCAGCATATTCTTCAAATCATTTGTTTGAGTGCTAAAAGAGGTTTGTATATCATGTCGATGCTCGAATCTAATATCATTACCTTGCTTAGTGATATCCCCTTTCAAGTTGATTATTTGGCTTTGCAGATTCTTGATTTGCTCTCCTTGGGTCCTTATGAAAGTTTCAACATCTTGATTAATGGGTGGTGCTTGTTGAGCGGGTGGGTGATAAGGATTAGAAGCTCGAGGTGGGTTTGGGTTGCTTCTGTTGTAGTTTTTGGGGTTGTGGTTTTGAGGAGAAAAACCGGGTGAAATAAAGTTGTTAGAATGGTAACTTAGCAAGTTACGATCACCTTGAGGTCGGGCTTGGTAGTTTTCCGTTGAGTAGTTACCATAAGCCGCATACACGTTTTCCAGATTGTCATGAGTAGAAGGACAATCAGTGTATGAGTGAGGACCGCCACAAGTCTCACAAGAAAGTGCAACAGCTTTAACTTGTTGTTGATTTGTAGCCAAAAGTTGCATGTTTTTGCTCATTTCGACCATTGCGCGGGTCAATTCAGTGATATCAGGGTTTGAAGAAATAGAAGAAACATTGACTCTCGGGTTTGATCTTGAAGATGTAGATGAATCTCAATTTTTGTGATGAGTAGTCATGTTCTCGATAAGCTCTCTACACTCCTTAGGTCTTCTTGTCATAAATGTGCCACCGGCGGCTGCATTAATCGTATCACGATCATGAAAAGGTAAACCGTTGTAGAAAGTATCAATTAAGGTGACGGGGAGCATGTTGTGGTTTGGACATCGATCGATCAAAACATTATATCGTTCCCAAGCATCAAAAAGTGATTCATCAGGTTCTTGTGTAAATCCACTAATTTGATTTTGAAGGCTCGTGACCATGGATGGTAGAAAGTAGCGCGACCAAAATCGTTGAGTCATCTCGTCCCAAGTATGAAGTGAATTATTCGGAAGACGATCAAACCATTTTTCGGCATGGTGGGATAAGGTGTGCGGAAATAGGTGAAGGCGAAGAAAATCCATAGTAACACCGGGCAACTTCATGCTTTGAGTTACGGTAATGAACTTGTCGAGGTGTTTGTTGGCATCATCATCCGGCAATCCGCTAAATGGACAAGTATTTTGAACTTGTTGGATCATGTGATGCTTCAACGAAAACTCCAGAGCCGTGATTTGCATCGGCGCAATCGGTCCTCCTCGTCCATTCATCGTTGGTTGACAAAGCTCCTCCATCGTTCGAAGGTCGGGTGGGGGAACATTGTTGTTATTATTATTGTTGAGGTGCGGTGGGTTATTGTTGTTGTGCACACCAGCCATAACTAAATCTTCACGAGTCTCAGGCTCAGAATAAGTTGAAGATCTAGTACGCATACACCTGCAAAAGCAAAAGAAAAAGATATCAAAGAAATAGAGAATATATATGTACGTGTAAAAATAAAAAATAAAAATCTTTTTGGAGTTTTGAAATTTTTTAATTTTTATGGATTTTTGAAGATTTTTGAGCAAGAAAAATAACGTTCACGAGTGAACGGATCCCAAAATTCAACGCGTCTCTCACAGAAAACCGTAAATCTTTACGAAAAGAGCCGGCAGCGGCGCCATTTGATAACTAAGATTTTACTCAGATAAAAATATCGTTGTTCCAGTCTCTTCAAATTGATAATAGTTAACAGTGTGACTCAGCCGTCTTTTGGTGGGAAAGAATATATTGGCCGTTGTAGTAAAGTAAATGTGCAAGACGTTAAAGTAAATGACGGTAATTAAAACTAAAACTATTTAAAAAGTAATTGTGCAATAATTAGAACTTTAAAAGTAAATGACGAGAAATTAAATGACGTAAATTAGAACTCGACAAAAAATTAATTTGACAATGTAATAAAAATGAAAACTTGAAATTTAAAATAAAGAAAAAACGATTAAAATAACACTAATGTAAAATGGCGGAAAAATAAGCTTTAAAAAAATAAACTAAAAATTACTAGAAAAACACTTGGTAAAAACAAAGATTTCGGGAAGCGTGAAAAAGTTGAAAAATTAAAACAATGTAAACTTAAAAATTAAACAAGACAAAATATTAAACAAATCCTACCGTCGGAATGGGATCAGAATCCCATCGAAATGAAGCTTACCTTCCCAATCGGAATGATCAGTCGGAATAAGGTCGGAATGTTCCCAATCGGAATACCCAAAATCACACCGTTGGAATCCCCAATCGGAATACCCAATCAGAAAGTTTATGTCGGAATCCTGATCGGAATGTTGTCACCACAAGACCTAATCGGAATACCAAACACTCTCCCTTGATCGGAATGTCAAATCGGAATCCCAAAGGAATCACAAAACCTAACCGGAATGTCACGAAGAGGACCTTCGTCGGAATCCAAAAAGGAATCCAAGTCGGAATAACCAAAACCCTTTTCCGATCTATTGATCGGAATGAAGGTCGGAATATCAAATCCCCTTTCTGATCTATTGATCGGAATGTAAACCCTTTTCCGATTGGTATGATCGGAATATAATAAAAGGAAAACTTAATAAGCAAGATCTAATAAGCTATTAACCAAATAAGCACACGACTAAAAATTTAACTAAAACACGTATAAGAAAAAGCTAATAAGCTAAATTTCAAAAACTTTTAAAAACATTAAATGATAGAATAATTAAAAACGATTTTTTTAGCAAAAATAACTTTTATAAAACTTAAGTAAATTTAAGATAAACACAAATAATCTATAAACTCAATAATCCAAAACAATCAAAAGCATAAAAACATAACATTTAATCAAATAAGCATAACAATAAGCACATAAACATAAAGATTAAGCAAAACAAGAAAGGTAGAAGGAGAGATTAAAAATAAGAACTTGATTAAAAATAAGATTCAATAACAAAATTAAAAGACTTACTTGTAACTAAAGGCAAGAAATTAAAGGTGCAATTAATTAAATGACAATAAGAAAGTGCAAGTAATTAAAGGTGCAAGTAATGAAAGGTGGAAGACTAGTTTGTCAAAATAGCCAACACCTCCTAATGACACATTAAGAGGGTATTTATAGGGAGATTAGCAAGTGTTGATCTTTCCTTCCTTTTCTCGTCTTTTCGTCTTCAAAATTCTTCGACTTTTTCGACTTTGTCTCGGGATTATTTGAACTCCTCTTATAATTTCTTCATTAATTAGACTTGAGTTCTTCGGCTAAACTTCATTCTTTAGACTTTTTCTTCGATAAATCTTCAGAATAGGCCTTGGACTTCCGTTCTTTTTGCACTCTTGATCTTTTGACTTCGTCTTTTGTCTTTTTCTTTGATAAAAGCCCGCGAAAGCCCGTGTTTTCTTCCCTTTTCACATTTTAGTCCTAAATCACAACAACAACATAAACCACGCATAATTCTGACATTTACGACATAAAATACAAATTTTGGCTTGGTTATTATCATAATTAAGTGGTAAAAGGATAAGTGTTTTCACACTTATTATGGAACTACAGTCTGTTCAAAAGGTCGAGGTTTCTGTTTGTTAAACAAATCTAGCCAGGTGGCTAAAGTGGCAGGTGGTGGATTGGGAGGGTTGTTATTCTACTGATGTCCGTTTTGGTATTCAGCTCGGATCTCATCACGGATTTGGGGTAACATGGATTGTATAGCTTCCTGAACAGCAGCAGTAATAGCAGCTGCGTTAGCATGATTCTCATTTTCGCATGTGGGTGGCATCTGAAATGAAAGAGGATAAGTTGATAAATCTGTCAGAACCTGGAGTAATAAATCTGAATATGCATAGTGTAGTTCATGAAGGCATAACCAACAAAATATGACATGAATACTGGTGAACGCCTATGGTCAGTTCACAAAATGATAATTTACTGAAACATAAATTTGACATGAGTAAGGATGAACGCCTATGGTCAGTTCATCTATACAAAATCTAAACGGGCAAGGGTGAACGCATATGGTCAGTTCACCAAAATGAAAAGTTCGCTGAAAAGCACATGCGACTAAGTATGGCCAGACCTGTACCAACCGTTTACTTAGTCAAAATTTAGAATACCCGACTGATAAAATACATGAGTAGCATGGAAGATAACGACACCAAAATACTGGAAGTTCTTGGTGACTACCCACTAGTCACAGGTCAAGTTTTAGAGCCTACAGGTCCAACCTTGCTCTCTGATACCATAATTGTAACACCCCACTTAGATAAGTGGACCGTTACGTGTATTTGTGGCGTGTCATCAAAGTATGCAAGACAATGTATTAAACATTAATTGACCATAACCGAAATACCGGAATCAAACATCGGTAGTCCAAACATAAGCTTAAAATATAAAGATTAAGTACTGAAAGAAAAGGACGAAACGATGTCCAAACAACCAAAGTAATGTATGTGTGCATAAAGTAAAGGAGTCTGGATAGCTCCCATCCTATGCACGTACTCTTTTAGAAGTCCTAAGATCGTCCCTGTGTACCTGCCGTTTGGAAACATGAAAGGCAACTATGGCTGAGCATAATGCTCAGTGAACGGATATGAAGCATGATAAAAATATATGAAAATTGAACTGATAACAAATACCGAACTAAAACTGTTATGACAATTTGGAGCAAACTGTATAAAATCTGATATGTCTGATTTATAAATAATAAAACTGGTTTAGTAACTGTTAAATCTGAAAACATGCATTTACTGTATTTTAATTTCCCAGAGCTTATATAGGTCATGTGTTGTAACAAATGAGCATGAATAACTGGAGGGGTGACCTCGTCATGCTGTAGAGGGGTGACTCCTAAATAATGTGTTGGGTGGAGGGGTCAGCTCCAATGTGAAGGATGTAGAGCACACACCACATTCACTTGCTAACTGTAAACTGATAAGCCTAGGATGCATTCATACGCCCCACTAATAATACTAATAAAATGGCCAAGCTGAACTAAGTGGAACGCTGCGGGATATCAGTCTCCCGCATGTGAGTCATGACACCGGCGCCTCAAGTGTCATGGTTACGGTACCTCCGTAACTAGTATATAACTGGTCATGCTTGTATATAAGGCTCAGGAAATTTAACTTAATCATAAAACTGATTTCTGATAAATCTTATAACATATAATTGGGGAAAGTATTTGGCTGCAGACGGGAAATCCTAATCATGCACAAAATGAAGTCCTTACTGAAAGGACGGGAAATCCGTACCTCGTGTCCAGTAATCGACCGAGATCAACTGATAGAAAGTCTACTCTGATTTCACGTGAGCTACATGAATAAAGGATGCGAATAAGTTAACTGATATTCGTTTATTCAAGTTATCTCAATTGTACTTAGTAATTTTATTTATTCTTGTAATACTGTTAATATATAACTGATATGTCTGAATGTTTTGATATTTCTGATTAACGTATTCTTGTTCTATTATTAATTATGGCATAACACATATTCCGACGTTATAATATTTCTGTATTTAATAACCTGTTAATAATAGAAGTTTTCTAAATTATAACGTTTCTAAAATCATTTATAATTTCTTTAACAAAATTATACCCTTTTAATTATTAAAAAATTATTTTAATTTAATTCTTTTAAAATACAATTTAGACATTTATAAAACAAATAAGTAATAAAAGGTATAATCTAAAAATCTTCGTTTTTATTATTTTTAACTATGTCCCGAGCCTACCGAGATACCCCTTCTCGGTCGCACTAAAACAATAAAACTAATATTGTTTGTCCCTAGTAATTCAATATTACTTATTATCTTAAGTAATAACTGTTACTTTGACTCAAGTGTGTTGTTTTAACATAAGATAAGAACTATGAAAGATTAACACAACAATACCAATATACTTTTAAACGTATAGACTTTTATTAGAATCACAATAAAGAATCTATAACCCACTTTGTTTGCGGAATAACAAAGTGGTTGAATGACAATGGGTTTTGATCTCCTCTACTTAATTGTTTAACCAAAGTTAAACTCTAAGCTCCAATCTAAACGTTCATATGGAACTTTGGCTATATGGTTTAGTTGGTATCGAGAGAGAAAGGTTTTCTAGAGTTTAAGCTCTTGTATTGGTTGCCTTTCTCTCCCAATGTACACTCCTTTATATAGGCAGTGTAAATTAGGGTTTGCATTTGCATGTACCAATGCATCAGTTTATCCAGTGGGTGGTTGATGCCCATGATGGATAAACAGTACAAAGTACTTAATAAACTATTCTAGGAAAGATAAAGGTTGTACTTATATCTAAGTATAAAAGCAACCTACTTTGACTTAAAGTTATCTTTTCCCGCCTCATGCAAACCATCAGAATACTGAAGAATCTTCAGTATCCTAGAGGAGATCGACATCATTCAGTTTGATATTGTCAAGCCAAACTGAACTGAAAGCCCTTCTTCAGTCCTTGTTCTTCAGCAACTAGAATACCTAGTATTTGAAGTGAAGACTCCTTTGTCTTCTAAGTTCACTGGAAGGGGAGTGTTGAACTTTCTTCAACTTTAAAGTCTTCAGTAGGAACTTTGTTCCTCTGGTCATCCATCAGCATACTGGCCTTACTGCTGAGCATGAAACACTTAGAGGGATTTAATATTCAAATCCTAGAGTTGCTTCAGGGTCAGTAAATACTGACCCAACAATCTCCCCCTATTTGGATATACAACTTCTTCTTACTTGCACTGAACAATTAATAACTTATAAACATTAGATAATCATTTATTCAACAACATTAAAAATTACAACAAACATTATTACAACTGATTATTTACTTCTCCTTAGGCCTAAGTTCTTCAATGATGGAAGTCTGATTTAAGGTATCTGAGTTTCTGTGGTCCAATAGAGCAAGCAAGCACATGCTGAAGGTTTTAGTAGCATCAGTAAGTCCTGGACCAACATGAAGAGAGTAAAAGATCCTTTGAACATTCAAGAGAAGTTCATTGTTCATTTCATCAAGATCACTTATGCCCATAAAGTATTGACGTTCTTGATGATTGAACATAATCATTCCTAGTTATGGTTTGTCCAGTACATGACCAGGGATATGATTTTGAAACTGAACAAGGCCTTTATATTTCTTTATAGTGACAAAGATGTCACCAACTTCAGGTTGTATCGGATTTTCCCTTTTGTTCAGCTCCAGAATTGGATCTTGATCTTCCAGAGAAGCTTGACTATTTATGTTCAAAATTTCACCTAGTCTTTCATGATTTCTCATATAGTGCTCGATTTTGGTACGAACTATATCCCATCTTTTGGATTTCCTTTTCTCAATTATCACACTCATTTCCATCCCTTCAGTATAAGAAAGTTCTTTTCCTTGAAAGTTCTCAAGTATCTCATGAGTTCCATCACCTCTATAGAACTTGAGATGGATGTCACCTTTGTTGGTCAACATATCAACATTGGTGATTGGTGAGATGTTTCTTCTATTGAGTCTTGTTATACAAAACTTTTCATATAACACTTTCTTCTTGAAGACACTTTCTATTTCAACTCTTCCAATTTGCTCATACAAGCTTAGCTTCAGATCTCTTAGCTTTTCTTATTGCTGAAGCTTGTATATCTTGTCAAGTTCTTCCTGAGTGGCCACTCCAGCGCTGATCAACTGATCATTTATAGTAAGATGTTTGTTTTTGGGTGAACCTTGCATATCATCATCTTTGGCTGGTGACTCCCCTTACCCTTTGTTGGGCTCTTTTCAGTGATAGGTGACTCAATGGATTGTTTCTGAGCCTTCTTTTGGGCATGTTTCTGAAAGAGCTGCTGGATTGTGTTTTTCTTCCCCTCGGCAGAACATTGCCCAGCAGCTTTTGATGACCTTCCAGCAGGGAAGAAGCCACAAAGATGATCAAGAGTGGTAGTTATCTTGGCCAGCATGGCTGGAACAGTTTCAAGGGCAATTAGCTTCTGCTGAACCTCTTCAGAAATGATCAGCTTTTGTTTTTCCAGCAACGCCACTCTATCTTTGATTTTGGACACAGAGTCACACAAGGTATTAACTTGGCCAGGAACTGGTGTGAATTCTGGTGGAAACTCTATGGAAGCACCGTTGATGGATTCCATTAGAGAGGCTATCTCTTGCTTTAGGGAAGTGGTGGTGGCCACATCTTGGACTAAGGGCTTCAAAGCAGCAATAAGGACATCCTTAATTTGTTCAGCAAAAGGAGAAGGTGGTCTTGCTTTGATAGTTGTGATTTCGTTGTCAGCAAGCACCTTTTCTTCCTTCAGTCTGGCAACCTGTGATTGAAGAATCAACACTTGATTGGTTAATTCTTTTACTTGCTCAGCTCTGGGTGAAAGTGGCAATAGTGTTACATCAGGAGGTTCTTCTTTACTGTCATCTAGATTGACTGGAATTATCTCATTGAATCCAAGTTCTTTCTCCAGATCATCTCAGGACATACTTACAACAAAAGTAGGCAAGTGTCCCACCTTGACTCCAGTGGTGAGATGCACTTCCTTGGGAATCTTTGGAGCATCAGCATGAGTGTGTGGATCAGTTTCAAGCCCTTCACCACCAGGTTTGGTTTGACCTGATGGATCCTGAGAAAGAGTCCCTAATAAATTTTGATCAATGATAATGTTTTTGGTTCCTTCAGTAGAACCCTGTTGCGGGGGAGCTACGTCATTAGAAACAGATAGGCCAGGGTCAGCATCAGCTGTTGGATTTGCTGACACATCATTCCCTGATGCAGACTCAGAGTGACAAGTGATAGAAATTGGTAATGAAGTATGACTTGTATTCAGAATGAAATTACTTACCAATGCTAACTCCAGACTACTGAGCTGAGGGTGAGCTCTATCTTCACCCTTCTCTCTTAAATAAGTTAAGAGATGGGTTACTTGCTAGGCCTCTTTATGCATATCTCCTCCAGCAGAGACTAAAGGTGATGGCTGGCTGGGGTTCTTGTCCTCGGCTAGGGACTTGGTCTTCTTCAAAGGATGGCCTTAGGAATCATCATCAATCTTCTTTGAGGAAGATAGTGTGAGGGTTTTCCTCTTTCTGGACCCACGTCTAACCTTCTTGGTATTAATTGACGTTTTCTTCTGACGAGGTCTAGATGAAGCTCCAGGCTTTTTGCCTTGTAGATCCCCTTCTCTAGTTGGAGAAGTGTCTTTAGGAGCTTTGTACACTACTGGACCATCTGCTGAGCAGATGTCCAGCATGGGTTATGTAAGAGGAGGATCAATGGTGCTGACTGGAATGTTCCAGCGAGTAAGATCAATGGTCTAAAAAGTTAGTTGCTCTCCAGTTATTTTTGAAAAATCATTTCCAAGATGGTCAGCAAAAAGGAGAGATAGAAATCTGGTGTACACAACGTTTTTCTCTCTAGTCTTTTTCTCTAGCTTCGCATGGAGATCTTCAAAAATAATCCTCCCAAAATAAGATTTGACCCCCTTGGCCAGATAGTATAAAATGATAGCATCTTTTTGGTTGATCTGGTCAAGACCTCCAGTTTTCCCCCCCAAACATTCGATGAGTATGGTCATCAATAATTTCCATCTTGGTGGCAAAGCATTCTTTTTTAACCCCATTTTTCAGAAATTTCTTTAGTACACCCAATTTCTTTAAAAAAAATTTTAACAATCATAAAATCATCAGGTACTGCTTCATACTCATTAACGTTTTCAAAATAATCTAACCCCAATACTTTTCTAAATGATTTTAACCCAAATCTACCATGGATCCCCATCGTGGTAGAATCAAACTCAATGGACTTCTTGTTGTTAGAAGCCTCTGCTGTAAACCAAAACTCTTTTAGCACATTTTGAAACATCATACCAGGATCTTTAAATAAAGCATACCTTAAAACACGTTTGGTTAGATAAGTCAAAACTTGTTCCCCAGGAACAGACTTAATGGATTCAGGTTTAAGCAAGGTGATGTTGTTTGGTTTGAAGAAGATGTCATCAATGGGATATTTAACATGAGTGGATGGCTTAAGAGTGATTTTGGTGATCTTGGGGGTGGAAGATGATTCAGCCATTTATGTTTCTGTGTGTGTTTTGAAAGAGAGAAAGGTTGTGTGTGTTTATGGATGAAAAGATTTGTAAGCGTAAAATGAAATCCAATTGTTAGGGATTATATAAAAAACTTTAACTGAATTGTAAAAAGTTTTTAAAACCATTTGAAAAAGTTATAAATCGTTTAGGGTTTCTTTTGAACATTTGGCATATACTTTCTCATTAATGTTCTGCAAAAAGGTATGAGTTTCTGTTGCTTTGAACAGTGAAACGCCCCATGTGTCAGGAAGTTGTTGACTGTGGATAGAGACGTTTGAAATTTCCTTAATTAACAAATGACACCTTTTTGAAAGAATGTTTGTTTTATTCACAGGAAATTTAATGCCATTAATTCTTTTGAATCATATGATAGATGGGTTTTAAATGCTGTTGCTCAGATATGCTGAAGTTGATGGCTATACTCACGAGCTTCAGTGCGTCAGATGAGGCGACAAAACCCCATATACATGTTTACATAAGTGAACAAGACATATAACATTGCACGCTCCTGTACTCAGGCCTAGCTACTCATTTGTATTTAAGACTTTGTTCAGCATTGCTGAAGAAATCTTTTGATGGCTGGTGATTTATTTGTTCAGCTTCAGTGAATCAGATAAGGCGACAAAACATCATATACACAATCACATAAAGTGAAATAGATACATGACATTGCACACTCCTTTACTTAGACAATGCTACTTAACGTTAATCAAAATCTTTTAAGAAATGCTGAACCTTCAAGCTTCTTCAGTGAATGCTGAAGGTTCAGGTTTTGTATCATCAATGTTCAACATACCAAGCTCCATTATCAATCTTTTGAAAGTTGTTTCATCCAATGGTTTGGTGAAGATATCAGCCAATTGGTATTGAGTGGGGATGAAATGTAATTCAATGTCCCCTTTCACAATGTGATCTCTGATAAAGCGATATCTAATATCAATCTGTTTTGTTCTTGAGCGGAGGACTGGATTATTGGATATTGCAATAGCACTAGTGTTATTGGTGTTGATGTATGTGGTGGATAGTATATGTGATCATTAAGATACGTTATAGGGTAAATTAGAAAATTACCTTTAGGAAAAAGTAATAGCCTAAAATTACCAAAGACGAATTTAATTAAACACGTTGATGATCCAAGTTCGTTGTACACGAAGATCTTGTGAATTTGAGACGTTTTGTTTCGATTTGGACAATTGATTCAAATGGTTTTTCGGTTTTTAATCTAAAATTACTCCTACAATTTTTAATTAATTTCCTAAAGTGCATGAATCGTAAACCCGAATTATTTTAATCTAAAAGCAATTATTTAAAATTCAAACTATTTAGAATTTAAACTATTTAAATATTCTATTTATTAAAAATTTATTTAAGTAAAGTTACTTTTACCCTATTTTAAAAATCTATTAAAACTATTTTACTTCTAAAAATTAATTAAATCTAATTTATTTAAAAATTGACTTTATTAAAATATAACTATTTTAAAAACTAATTAAATTTCTAAAATTAATAAAACATTTTTATTTTTGTTTTTATTATTATTTTTTTAAACTTTATAAAATAAAGTTTGTAAAACATTTGATTAAATTTTATTAAATGAAAACTATGAATTTTAATGAAACTAAAATCTGACAGTCACTTTTTAAATAACTATATTAGTAAAGTAACCTGAAATAAATCACAAGAGACGAGCTAGCACTTGTGGTAGAATCACTTGGCCCATGACCAGGAGGTCATGGGTTCGAGTCTCTTTGGAGACATTTTTGGAGATTATATTTTTTTTACAATAAAATTGGAAATTAGAAATCACAAGAATGACTTATTTGGTGATACTTTTTTGATAGCTGATAAGTATATCAGTAAGAAACCATCAAATCAGTTGAATATGATAGTTTATGAGAATCAGAAAATCATTCAATATACGCTAAACAACACTTAGCACAGTTATGCCAAAACAAAATCACTCAGCTCACCAAATATGAATACAGTAAAATAAAACTCTTAAATCAGCTAAACTAAAGCTGATAAAGCATTAATCAGATATAAAAATAAAGAAATCTAAATATCATCTAACAACAAATTTAATTGACAATCACAGAATCAAAAGGGACAAGTATCTAAAACTCAGTAATTGTAAAAACTGAGAAAACTAAGCAATCCATATTCACTTAAAAAGCACAAACAATTGATTCTGAATCAGTAACTAATAAAATCGACTAAACAAACATTCAGGAGAATCAAGCAAATCATCAGTCTATGACAACAAAGAAGCTACGACATTAATCAGAACCAGCAGGAGCAATCTCATACTAAACAGTCAATTACGATAGCACCGAAAATCAAAACACCACATTAGAAATACTCAGATAAACAAAACCTTCATTTTGATTTAAGTAGGAAAGAAACATCAGCAAGCCTAAACAAGCTATCAAAATCACAAATCTATTCAACAGTTATCTTAAATAAAAATTCCTTAAGTAAAACAGATTCATCACTTAAAGTAGCAGATTACAAACTTAACACAAATCAGTTATGCAATTCAAATCATTAAGAACAAATAAGCAAATTAAATCAAAAAAAAGAAACTAAACATCATTTAACATCCATCATTTATCTAAATCACATAAGCCTTATAAAAACAGTTAAATCTAAATGAACGTAAAATGAATAAAAGGGAAATGAACCTTATGAAGAATTCCTTTGAGAAGATGCGCAGCGCTGAGCTGGCTTTTAACTCGAGTCAAGACCACCATATATCACCATACTAACCACCATTACCCGATCATACAACGAACCACCACATAATCAAACGATCCGACAACTTTTATAAATCAAACCATTGGGGTTTGACTTTATTTCCAATTTCACTTTAATTATTTAATTCAAACTATTATATTAGCTTGATCAAATAATTCTTCAATCATAACATTAAGTAGAAAATAGAGTAATTTATGAAACTTTTAAAAGTAAAACTTAAATAAAGAGAAGATGCTCAAATAAACTTTTATTAATATTAGAAAAGTATTACAAAACTAATTAAATGAAAAATACAATTATCCCTACCTCTATTTAAACATTATAACAGTAAAGAAAAATTGGAATACCAAAATACAGAATATGGGGGGGTTTTTACAGGCTAACCCCCAAACCCTCTTGAAGGGAGTTTGTTGAGCAGGAATCCATCATGACCCTCGATTGAGCATCTTGCTTATTCTCTCTTCCCATCTTTATCTAACGGTGGAGATAACACTCCATTGCACACGGATTGCCAACGTGGCAAGGAAGTGTGTTTGTTGTGCTAGTTTCAGGATGAGGTGTCCTATCTTGATTGGATGTTGATAAAAGATGAGGTGTTTCCACCGATCAGCATCAAGAGAGAGGGGCATGTCAAAGATGCCTTCCATCTTCTATCTTTGGTAAAGGTGGGGAATTAATTTCCCTTCGTGTGAATCACACGCTCCAAATGAAACCCCCAAATTATTTATTACTTTCTTGTGATTAGGGTTTGGGATTTGGGTAAAAAAATGTATCTAGTTATTTTTGATTTGGGGAAATAAGATGAGACATAGAGAGTATCGAAAAGTAAATAAATGATTGTGTGAGAATGAGTTGTCAAACGTGTGTGGGGAGAAAGTGAGTTACGTTTTGTGGTTGACCAAGAATATGAAAAGTAAAACTTTTCATTTGTTTTTAATGTGTCAAACCCTAATGGGTTACACAAAAGCCCATGATACATTTCGTTCCTGCTTGTAAGTTAAATTGGGCTTTTGGCCTAATGTGCTAAATCCGTCCCATAGTCTTTTGATTTGGACCTCAACTTGGGCTTATTCCAAATAATAACACTTTATGAACTTCAAATGGGCTTTTGAGCCCATTTTCCCAAATGTGGGACCCACAAGCCTTTTAAACTTCATAAATTATTAAATCCGCTAAAATCGAACTCATATTTGGCTTCCTCGTTCTTTTCTTCAAACTCGTGTCGGTTTTTGTCGATTTTCGCGATCTTTGGTACCTACACACATCAAACAACAAACAAGCATATACAAGGCAATATTTGAACATTTTATGCTTTTATTCATTGTTTTAAGATATAATTGATATGAGTAAAATCACTCATATCAAACTCCCCCTTGCTAAGCAATTGTCGTGTCCTCACGCAATGATGAAATAAAACACTAACTACAATATTATTCAACTTTTGTAACTTTATTTTGCAAAGACATAATGTATTGCTTTCATTATTTGAAAAATAACTTTTCGGATCATAAAACTCAAATAGATTCATCGTCCCCGACTTTTCACTTTTCCATGCCAAGTGCAAAAATAAGATCATTGTCAATCATAAGCCCCAAAATTAAACCAACTCATACAAGTAATTTGTGTTAAACTCAATCTCCTATTATTCCTAATTGTATCTCTAGATTTTATTTGTCATTCACTCAAAGGATCATTTGACTTATTTAATATTCATTAGTCCAAAAATGAAGGTACAAACGGTGTAAACTCAACACTCAAAACCTAACCTCGACTTCAAAAACTATTGTCACTAAAGAAAGCCCACATCAAGGATAACTTAACACGATTTGAGGGATAAATCCCCGGACCCGAAATTTGGCTAATAGGACTAATTAAAGCAACAATAAAACCTCCAAAGTCAATTATGACCTTATTAATGGAGTTAGCAACAATTACATCATAACACCTTGTGGCTCTTTAAGATGCAATCGTGCTCCTTATTTAAAATCCACACCCGAAGGCTCCTTGAACAAAAATAAGGGAATTGACATCACCATCCCACCTTACGGCTCATGATGGTGAAGCAATTTTTATTAAACACGTCCCTTGCCATACACCCTAAGGCTCTAATGACAAAGTTAGTGCTACATGACTCCCACCCAAAGGCTCCTAGAGAACATGTTTTTATTTATTCTTCTTTATTAATATGATATGTATAGTAAGCCAAATTTCCGCAATCCCATGATCAAAAGTCCATGACGCTGACACCCTTAATGTTTTCTCACTTTAATTACAAGGGAAAAAAGAAGGAGTTACGAGTTAAGATATCAAGCCTAAACCGCTAAAAACTTCATTTATTAAGCAATTATTTATTCAAGCGTGAAAAATAAATACGAGGAGATTAAATCAAACATAAAAATACTTGCACAAAGAAGAATTAATTTTAGAAACTTATGATTAAACTCTATCATCTCTTGTTCTCCATATTGTAAAATTCCAAAAAAACGTGAAATCAATGGATACTTAGCCTATTAAATCAAAGTTTTGGGTTTTCAAGTCATCTATAGGATCTTGCATCTTCTTATACTTTTTCAAGTTTTAGAATTTGCGTCTTAAAGTTCCCTTAATAAACGACTTTCTAGGATCAATTATAGGAACTTGCGAGAAGTTCTTGTTCTTAACCCGTATGAGTTAAGACTTTCGCGTTTTAAAGTTCCCTATATAAAATCCTAGCAAAACTTAATTCAAATACGTTAAGGAAAAGCTAAGGTAAAACCGAGTCGAGTAAAAAACTATTTTTATTTTCACCAACGGAAAGCCTACATTTGTGTCAAAAGCACTTATTTTATTTATTAAAACTTAAAAATAACACTAAAAATTAAAAAAAAAATTGAAAAAAAAGAGAAAAACGATTACGTTTAGACACGATAAAAGCAATTGCAAGCGATTATATCGATTGACTCCCCCATGCTAAAACCAAACATTGTCCTCAATGTTTCTTAGCTCAAGAGTAACACCCTGATGAGACCGCAATTATACATGGTCTCATCGTCCAATTCGGACTTAAAACGCTTAAATATATCATCAAAATACCCCAATATATGCTTGTATTTGTGCATTGTGTATTTTAGGTACGGATATCATGAAATCAACAAAAAATCACAAGAATCAAGCAAAAACAAACACGGGAAACGAAAACGCACAATGAACCGGACCCGAATCATGATTTTCCATTGAAGTCCTTGAAGTTTGAAGATTTGTTAAGATTGGTCCCTCAACTTTCGAGGACTTATCATTTTAAACCCTTGAAAAACTCATAAATTTCATTTGGGTCCCTAAAATGATAAGATATTACATATTTGGTCCTTGAAGAATGCTAAATTGCATATTTGATCCTTGTTTAAAAGTTGGGAAATATCATGTGCCACTTTTGACAAATGGTACAAAGTTAATATAAAGGAAATTGGGAAAAAGCTGAAATAACTTAAGATGACAACAAATTGGAGCTTGGAGGGTGTGTTCTGCCTAGACAACAAAACTCTTCCCACCATTCACATACTGCCACCTCATCTAACCCACCAATTACCACAAACCGACCCACCACTAGCCCAATTCTTTGAACCCGATTTTATTAATGATGGTCAAACAGTCAAATGTTTATTAAACATGGGTAACATCTGATCTTTACCAAAAATGGATTAAACCATCACCCTTTTACCCTTGAACCCTAGAACTCCATCCAGATCAAATTAACCAAACCTCAAAGTAAATTCCCAGTTAACCACAGGGGTTTTGACCTGTACCTCACATCAATACCAAACCTACATGAAGAGAGGCTGAGTCATCGTAAAGCTCCAAGAAACAGCTAAGAAAAATTCCCAATAATCCAACTTTTGGCAGAGTAGAAGACCATTTGAGGGCTGTGATTCAACAACGTGTTCCCCACAACAAGATTAAAGGTCAGGATCATCTCACCAGCTGGCTACATCATGTGAAAGACAAAGAAGCCTCTAGAATTTGGAATCAAAATCGGCATATACTATTCTAGATGCCAGGGCAAATTGGGAATTCAATGAACATTAGGGTTAGGTTTTGATCTCCTCACATTGTATTATAAATAGTGGTAGAAGCAGATAGTTAGAGTTGTTCCAATTTTTGTTTTTCAATTTCTTTTGTAATATGATACATTTGAATGAAATAGAAATCTTGAGTTCTATTTAAAAAAAATTTTCATTTAAATTATTGTCTTTTTTATATTTGTCATTTAAAGTTCAGTTTATTCAAAAAATCAAAACCTTGTTTTTTTTGAAGATCCGCTGTTACATAAGCCCTGTTATAAGCTTATTTGACGAATAAGGTTAAAACTTGGTCTTTGTTCTAGTGTTTAAATTATGTTCATTTACTTTTTCTTGCAAAGTATTTTTCAAAGAGTTTAAGTTTTCAACTAAGGTTTTAATAGAAAAAGTGAGAAATCAAATTGTTATCTTGTTGTACTAACTGAATCAAGACCTTGGTCTTGATTCTTGTTTGTTTTGTCTTTACAGCTTAGGAAGTTGGTGTACGTGCGTACACCGAAGCTCAAACAGCCTAGGGCGTGGATGAGCGCCCTAGAGGTGTGCTCTTTTTCCCTTTTTATATTTTCTGCACAAATATGATGCTATGTGAGTTTTTGTGATTTGTGATTAAATTGTTGAAAGACATGTTGCAACTTGTTGTTAGATTGATCTTTGAACCATATCAATAGCTTTATTAATCATTTGCGAAGTTTTTAAACAAAAATCTTTGTTTTTATTACTTAACTGACCATAAAGGGTTGTTTGGGAATGACGGTTTAGGGTAGTGAAGACCACATATTAGTCTGTCTATACTCTGCATATACTTTAGAGGTGTAGGGTTAATGATTTGAACAAAGAGCTTTGAGGTTTTTTTTTAAATTTTGGATTTTGTTAGATTTAATTAAGTTTATGCCGATTTTTCAAGAAGATTATAGTTGCTGATTTTGGTTTCTTTGTGGCTGTTTAAAGACTATGAGTGTAGTGTGTTACTTGACTGAATTGTATTGATGCTAGTGGAAGCTTTTGTTTAAGTTGTATGTATGCGAGTTATCCGTGCACAAGTTTGCTGTCCAAAAACACCAAAACTAGCAGAAAGACAGTTTCATGTGTAGGATTTGATTGTAGGTGTAAAATCGTGAAGGTGTGTTAGATTTTAAGTAACCTTAGGTCTTCTTCTTGTATTTGTTTAGATTACGCCTGCTTGTCTTTGTTATTGACTGTGCACATAAGCGCATAATCGATTATAAGGGGCATTTGTTCTTAGCTGAGTGCACAAATCCATAGAGCGCGATTTGTATCTCATTTAGTGTCTTGTTCCTTGTGAATCCAACAACATATAATTGAAGCATCGCACATAAGAAGCAACCAAAAAAATTAAGTTCCTGCGTGTTTTGGTTCTCATCGTGTGTACATTAGTTAGTTGTGGCGTGCGGGTGAGTTTTGTGTTATCTGTGTTCCTTGTACCAACAGTTAAACATAGAGCTCTAAAGAAAAAAAAGTAGAGTGCCTGCTGTGTGTTTCGTCCCTACTGTGCATCTAGCGTAACCAAAAAAAAAAGTAAAACGGTTAAGCGTCTGTTGGTATTAACAAGCTCATAAGATTAGGCGTAATTTGTTTTGCTTCGTGAGTTTTGGTGTTTGTAAGTCCTAGTTGTGCCTTATTAAACCATCAACAACCAAATATAGGCCTAAGAACTCGAAAATATATATAAAGGATTGTTTGGACTGCTTATTCAACAGTATACCAAAGATATCAAAAGGTAGCCCACAAGGTGTTTGCATTTCTTGTTTGTGTTTGAGGTAAGTGGTTTGTGAGCTCACATCTAAAATCAATCACCAAACCATAAAAAAGGGAACCAAAAATATTAATAGGAGCCTGCTGTTGGGATAGTATACCCACTGTACATGTTTTTATTATTGTGTATTGTAGTTTGTGTTGAGCGAGAGTTATTGTGATTCTAGAGTAAACAATAAAAGCTGTCAGAAAAATATTCAAAGAAAAAAAGGGGGGTGCTGTCATACTTTTGCTGTCAAAAACAAAAAGACAGCAAAGTGATACCAACTGATATTGTTATCTGTTAAAAAAAAGGGAGCAGCAGGGTTTGAACTTGTGACCTCTTCCTTTCCCACCAAACGCAACACCCAAACACAACAACCATCTGATCTGTTGGAGCATTTTGTTTATGGTTCTTTTCAAATGTTTTTATACTGCGTTTTATTTAGTGTATTCAGTTAGCTGATAATAATAAAAAAACAAACAAAAAGAAGTTGTAGGGGGTTTTGAACCCCTGACCTCTTGGAACCAACCACAGCGCCTCACATGACACACCCAATACCATCTCTGCTATGTTCTTTTTTGTGTTAATGCTCACAGAATGCATTATTTATAGGCAGTTTAAACTAGATTTCATAATAAGTAATTAGTAGCTTATAATCTGCTTATTTCGAGCTTAGTTGGGGCTTAATTTTTAGACATTTTATTTTTCTTGCATTCTTACTAGTTTACTTTACTTAGCTTAAAATTTTCAGATTTTACCAACTTTATTTAATATTTTTATAACTTATTTTCATTAAATCGGTTTTTAATTCATAATAAAAAATATAAAAGTAAAAAAAATGTGATTCTTTTTCTGAAAATTTTCTTTTCTCATGTAGGACGTAGGAAAAATAAATTTGCTTTCGTAAATTTTAAAATTTGTATTTTGTCCTTTTCTTAGTTATTTTATTTTTTAGGATTTTTTATTTAAGTTTAAAAATTAATAAAAAGTAATTTAAAAGTTTTCAAATTTTTTCGTTTACATTTTCTTTTTAATTAGATTTTTTAGAATATTTTAGTGATTTTTAATTATTTTTTAGTGAAATTTTTTGTTGGGTAGCGTTTTTACGTTCGTACGTTGAAGACTTTTCGACCGTTTTTAGCATAAATCGTCTTCATTTTCTTTTCTTTCCTTCTTTCCAAGAGCGTAATCACTCGAATTAAATAACGTCTATAATATTTTTGGCTAAACACCATACCTCCACCGAGAACGAACTCGATTGTCGGTATTTACGTTTTCCTAAATGTTGATACTTATACTTACCGCGACTTTGGTTTTTTTGCTTACTTTTTCCTAAAGGTAAGTAAAACGACAAAAAAATACTACATCAAAAATGGCGCCGCTGCCGGGGAGGTGTGTTTAGCCATATTTGTTTATCGTTTTTGTTTGAGTGTTTACGTTTTATCGTAAATACTTCTTTTTATTTTTTTTATATACTATTAGCTATACAAATAAATAGTGTTAAATAGAACTCTATTAACACAAAATCGTTTTCTCGTTTTTATTGTGCATAATATATTGTATTTACGTAGAACAATTAACACACAATAATTATCCAAATACGCGAGAAATCGCACCTCAATAGTGGAGCGTTCCGGTCACTATTGTTGTATCGAATTCAAACGAAATCAAAGGCAAAATAGATAAATACTCTTAATTGATTTAATCTCGATAAATACAAACTATAAGGTGGGTATAAGGCGGTTGTATTTCACGAACTAAGGAAAAAAGGCTCTTAAGTGCTTCGCGCCGCCTCGTTTTCTCCGCTTGCTTGTGCGTATTTTCAAAGTGACGATTAATTAGGGGTTTGCACATCAAGTATTATTAATCTATTTTTGTGAGTTTTAATTATTGAACCTCGAAACGTTTTGGCGTTCCGTCAACGTTTCAAAGTCGACGAGGGTTTTTACTTCACGTAATTACCTTCATTCTTCTTGGATTCATTAATCGAGACCTTTGATTAGTGGATAGTTTTTGTAGATTAATTTCTACGTAATACACCAAAATTCCAAAAAAAAGTAAAAAAATAAAAAACACAAAAAGATTCTTCGATTTTTTTCCTCTATTTTCATAATTCTCTTCTTTCACCCTCTATATCGTTTAATTCTTGAAACAACTTTCTCGTTGCATCATGTCGAATGATGGTGGATATTATTTGTGTCCATATTGTGGAGGCCCGCCCGATGGTGCCAATTGTTTTAATTGTAAGGTTATTGGAGGTCGAGAGGTTTATATCTATAACTCCGCTCCACGTGATCATGGTGATAATTTTCAATCTTACGACAAAGATCACCCATCGTCTTCGTTCTACTCGTCATATGATTCGTCTTTTAATTGTGATCAAAACCAAAATGATGAAATGAATCAAAACGCCTTTTGTGACTATGTGAGACGTAATAATAAAAACTTAACGATGATTCAAGAACAAGTTACGAATCTTAAGGAACATTACGAAAACAATTGGAAACTCAAAAGTAATTTTACTTAAAGGAAATGGCCTCCATGAGAACTGAGTTGGAAAATGAATATGATGTCGCTTCTAAAGAACAAGAACGTTTATTTGACCTAATTGACGAGAGATGGGATAAACTTGTTGATAAAGTTGTGGAGGCTTACACTAATGAGCGAAATGAACTTCTTTCAACGATTGAGACCTTAGAGAAAAAAGTAGCTTCATACGAGTCGAGTTCTTCATCGAATAACACCAATCCTAATTCCGAAGGAGAGGTTCAAGTTATTTCGACTCCTAAGACTCGTACGTCTCGTATTGATCCCAATCTCTCGAATTTTAGAGTCGTGCAACCTTCATCGTCTTGCAAAAACGTAGAGGAAACGAAAAAGTCATCTAACGAAGTTTTGAAAAATGTTTTTGAAAATAAACCAAAGGAAAAACTCGTAGGATACTTGGGAGTATTAAATCTAATACCTTGTAAACCTAATTTTTCTAATGAGGATGAAATTATTGAGGATTTTCTAAATCAATATACACTTAATTTTGACGAAGAAATTCTATTAAATGATTTTAAAAAAGAAAAATGTGAAAAGGTTTTAAAGGAAATCGTTGAACCCTCGTTTTTACAAGATGAACGAAAATTAATTCCGAAGGGACATGTTAGTAGTTTTTCTAAAATGTTTGAAAACCCACGTTCGATCCCTTCGAAGGACAAAGTTGAAACCGTCAAGGCAAAATCGTCACGAGACGAGCCTTTTACTCCTAATCCCACATCGAGTGATATTTTGGATTTATCATGTGAGAAGTCCGCCGATGGCCTTGCTCACATCGATACGTTTTTCGATGTCGAGGTCGAAACGACAAAGGCAAAATCTTCAATCGAAGAGCCTTCTTTTCCTAGTTTCACGACGGTTGACGCTAGCGACTCGACTATCGATAATTTGATTTTCAAACCTCTTCCACGAGAAAGAGAAGATGTTTTTGATCCCGATGGCGATTTTCCGAGATCAAACATATTCTTGATGATCCGCCTTCTACTTTCGAGTATGATGAGGACCGCTGCGTTAGCCCGGAGGGGGATGTTTTATTAATCGATTCACGTTTTAAAAATTCAAATCCTCCTTCCGCCTTCAAGATAAATGTGGAAATTTTAAGTGTGCCTAGAATTGTTTTAGAAACACCAAATATTTTCAATTTAATCAACTTGGGTTTTCGTAACAAAAAGCTAAAAAATGAAAAAGGGAATGAGTTTAAAATTAATTTTAAAGATTTTCCAAAGATAACTCCGTCATCACCTCGTTTAATTGAACTTGCTACAAACGCGTCTACTTCTTTTGACGACGTTTTGTGTGGATCTAGTGTGGGGGAAGCCCCATTTTTTCCCTCACACTTCTCCACCGAGGACGAGATTTTTGACCCCGGTATCACGTTTAAGATAAAATCTTGGTCTTTTACCGAAGTAGTCACTAGAAAATGTTTCTACACTTACGGTATGAGTTTACCTCGAGTAAATCGATTTGTTTACCCACCCAATGTCCCACCCTTCTCTTCTCATTCTATTTTCTTGTGTCCCATTGGGACGATGTTACTTGAAGTCGTGTTGTTTCGTTTATCATTCGAAAACGAAGACACGATCTTTGATCCCGGTATAAAGGCTTTGCCTTTATTCTCGGTTGCTTTTGGGCCTTGATTACATGTAAGTCCCACTAAAAATGACCGAACCATGATTATCCCTAAATGATCACATTTATTGGGATTCGAGTCGAGCTTTTGACTCGGTTATCAAAAACAAGGTGCCTCGTGGGGGAGACCCATGCTTATCCATGTACATATTATCACTTTCTAATTAGTTAATGTGAGGGGATTTGTGCCCTTCTAACCTTTGTTCCGTGGTTGTTCGTGATTGTGATTCATTAGGTACATCGAAATCATTGAAGCCTCTCGTGTTCGTTTTACGTAGCACTCGAGCTTCGATCGTTGCCTTTGGAGATTCCGATATCCGATGATATCCTTTTATGTTCTAACGTTTATCTTATTAGCATAATTCATAAACGGCTTTTAGGTTATTCGTTTTACCCTTTCTATGCTAGAGATTAAGCATTCGACTACGTCTCTAGTATGGGGGTGTTTCACCCCTAGACTCGAAACATTGAGGACAATGTTTAGTTTTAGTATGGGGGTGAGTAGATACTTCACCTTGCTTACGTCAACACGCAATCCAAAATTTCATCTTTTTGTAATCGTTTTGTTGCAAATAAGGCTAAAAATGGCCAAATTTTAAAAAAATTTCGTATTTTTCATAAGCGTTTAAGACACGAATGTAGGTTTTCCGATGGTGAGAATGAGAGTAATTTTTGACTCCACCGTGTGTGTTGAGAACTTAGCTTCGATTCCTTAACTTTTTAGGCTAAGTCTCTTAAATGAGGACGAGAAATGATAGAGTTATTTATAAGTCTCGTAATCGTCACGATCTCATGTGTAGTAATTATTAGCTTATTCTCCCCACGCTTTTGCATAATAAATTGTTAATAAATATTGATTTAGCGGTTTAGTCACTATTGTTGGTTTCTAATTTGTTTTAGTAGCTTCCATGTAATTAAATTGGGAAAACATTAAGGTATCGCCAGCGTCACGGTTTTGAAGTATTGGCACCCGAATAATCGAAAGCTTCACCTAATAATAAGATTTCAAGTGCTCACCTAAATTAAGCAAAAATTTGAAGCTCACAAGGCCGAAAAATCTATGCCCAAATTGAAAGTGAATCAAGCCTTAATCTTCGAAGCTTTAAAGATCCAAAATTCGCTTTAGCGTGAGGATATACGTCTTTGGCTAATAAAGCCACCAATGAGGCGGATAATAAAAGGCAAGGCAAGACCGAAGTCATAATAAAAGCTTCATGGCGAAGTTGAATAAAAGATGGAGGTAAACCATGATAATAAAACCACCGATGATGGCGGATAATAAAAGTCATGGTAATAAGTCTCATGTTCAAAACCGTTATAAGACCGTGTTTATCGATCCTTCTTGTTGACTTAATTTTTTAAAATCGTTGTCTATTAGGGTGAATTATTAATTCGATGATTTTGGTTACACCGTTAAGACTCTATTTTTAGACCTAATCTCTATTCACGCATAAGTCAATGATGTATCCTCGTGATCATTAAGACAAAAATAAAATACAAGAGATACCAATTAGGAATAAGGGAGTTTAGGTATATAATTAACACTCATGAGATATGATTGTGTTGCTAACTTATAATAACAATGATCTCGTTACACGCTTAGCATGGAATTGGGTGAAAATCGAGGACGACGAAATTATTTCTAACGAAGCATTCACGTGTTCTTGTTCTATGACCCTAAAAGTCACTTTATCGTGATGAAAATCATACATTATGTCTAAAACACGTGTAGTAGTTTATTTAAGTTTACGTTTCAATAAATGTCATCATAAAATGAATTTTGGAGGTGCTAAGATACTTAATTCTAGCATTGCGTGGGGACACGGCAATGGTTTAGTATGGGGAAGTGATGAGACCGTAATTATACATGGTCTCATCGTCCAATTCGGGCTTAAAACGCTTAAATATATCATCAAAATACCCCAATATATGCTTGTATTTGTGCATTGTGTATTTTAGGTACGGATATCGTAAAATCAACAAAAAATCACAAGAATCAAGCAAAAACGAACACGGGAAACGAAACCGCACAATGAACCGGACCCGAATCATGATTTTCCATTGAAGTCCTTGAAGTTTGAAGATTTGTCAAGATTGGTCCCTCAACTTTCGAGGAATTATCATTTTAAACCCTTGAAAAACTCATAAATTTCATTTAGGTCCCTAAAATGATAAGATATTACATATTTGGTCCTTGAAGAATGCTAAATTGCATATTTATCCTTGTTTAAAAGTTGGGAAATATCATGTGCCACTTTTGACAAATGGTACAAAGTTAATATAAAGGAAATTGGGAAAAAGCTGAAATAACTTAAGATGACAACAAATTGGAGCTTGGAGGGTGTGTTCTGCCTAGACAACAAAACTCTTCCCACCATTCACATACTGCCACCTCATCTAACCCACCCATTACCACAAACCGACCCACCACCAGCCCAATTCTTTAAACCCGCTTTTATTAATGATGGTCAAACAGTCAAATGTTTATTAAACGTGGGTAACATCTGATCTTTACCAAAAATGGATTAAACCATCACCCTTTTACCCTTGAACCCTAGAACTCCATCCAGATCAAATTAACCAAACCTCAAAGTAAATTCCCAGTTAACCACAGGGGTTTTGACCTGTACCCCACATCAATACCAAACCCACGTGAAGAGAGGCTGAGTCATCGCAAAGCTCCAAGAAACAGCTAAGAAAAAGTCCCAATAATCCAACTTTTGGTAGAGTAAAAGACCATTTGAGGGCTGTGATTCAACAACGTGTTCCCCACAACAAGATTAAACGTCAGGATCATCTCACCAGCTGGCTATATCACGTGAAAGACAAAGAAGCCTCTAGAATTCGAAATCAAAATCGGCATATACTATTCTAGATGCCAGGGCAAATTGGGAATTCAATGAACATTAGGGTTAGGTTTTGATCTCCTCACATTGTATTATAAATAGTGGTAGAAGCAGATAGTTAGAGTTGTTCCAATTTTTGTTTTTCAATTTCTTTTGTAATATGATACATTTGAATGAAATAGAAATCTTGAGTTCCATTTAAAAATTTTTGTCATTTAAATTATTGTCTTTTTTATATTTGTCATTTAAAGTTCAGTTTATTCAAAAAATCAAAACCTTGTTTTTTTTTAAGATCCGCTGTTACATAAGCCCTGTTATAAGCTTATTTGACGAATAAGTTTAAAACTTGGTCTTTGTTCTAGTGTTTAAATTCTGTTCATTTACTTTTTCTTGCAAAGTATTTTTCAAAGAGTTTAAGTTTTCAAGTAAGGTTTTAAAAGAAAAAGTGAGAAATCAAATTAGTATCTTGTTGTACTAACTGAATCAAGACCTTGGTCTTAATTCTTGTTTGTTTTGTGTTTACAGCTTAGGAAGCTGGTGTACGTGCGTACACTGAAGCTCAAACAGCCTAGGGCGTGGATGAGCGCCCTAGAGGTGTGCTCTTTTTCCCTTTTTATATTTTCTGCACAAATATGATGCTATGTGAGTTTTTGTGATTTGTGATTGAATTGTTGAAAGACCTGTTGCAGCTTGTTGTTAGACTGATCTTTGAACCATATCAATAGCTTTATTAATCATTTGCGAAGTTTTTAAACAAAAATCTTTGTTTTTATTACATAACTGACCATAAAGGGTTGTTTGGGAATGACGGGTTTAGGGTAGTGAAGACCACCTATTAGTCTGTCTATACTCTGCATATACTTTAGAGGTGTAGGGTTAAGGATTTGAACAAAGAGCTTTGAGGTTTTTGTTTAAATTTTGGATTTTGTTAGATTTAATTAAGTTTATGCCGATTTTTCAAGAAGATTATAGTTGCTGATTTTGGTTTCTTTGTGGCTGTTTAAAGACTATGAGTGTAGTGTGTTACTTGACTGAATTGTATTGATGCTAGTGGAAGCTTTTGTTTAAGTTGTATGTATGCGAGTTATCCGTGCACAAGTTTGCTGTCCAAAAACACCAAAACTAGCAGAAAGACAGTTTCATGTGTAGGATTTGATTGTAGGCGTAAAATCGTGAAGGTGTGTTAGATTTTAAGTAACCTTAGGTCTGCTTCTTGTATTTGTTTAGATTAAGCCTGCTTGTCTTTGTTATTGACTGTGCACATAAGCGCATAATCGATTATAAGGGGCATTTGTTCTTAGTTGAGTGCACAAATCCATAGAGCGCGATTTGTATATCATATTAGTGTCTTGTTCCTTGTGAATCCAACAACATATAATAGAAGCATCGCACACAAGAAGCAACCAAAAAATTGAGTTCCTGCGTGTTTTGGTTCTCATCGTGTGCACATTAGTTAGTTGTGGCGTGCGGGTGAGTTTTGTGTTATCTGTGTTCCTTGTACCAACAGTTAAACATAGAGCTCTAAAGAAAAAAAAGTAGAGTGCATGCTGTGTGTTTCGTCCCTACTGTGCATCTAGCGTAACCAAAAAAAAAAGTAAAAAGGTTAAGCGTCTGTTGGTATTAACAAGCTCATAAGATTAGGCGTAATTTGTTTTTCTTCGTGAGTTTTGGTGTTTGTAAGTCCTAGTTGTGCCTTATTAAACCATCAGCAACCAAATATAGGCCTAAGAACTCGAAAATATATATAAAGGATTGTTTGGACTGCTTATCCAACAGTATACCAAAGATATCAAAAGGTAGCCCACAAGGTGTTTGCATTTCTTGTTTGTGTTTGAGGTAAGTGGTTTGTGAGCTCACATCTACAATCAATCACCAAACCATAAAAAAGGGAACCAAAAATATTAATAGGAGCCTGCTGTTGGGATAGTATACCCACTGTACACGTTTTTTTTATTGCGTATTGTAGTTTGTGTTGAGCGAGAGTTACTGTGATTCTAGAGTAAACAATAAAAGCTGTCAGAAAAATATTCAAAGAAAAAAGGGGGTGTTGTCATACTTTTGCTGTCAAAAACAAAAAGACAGCAAAGTGATACCAACTGATATTGTTATCTGTTAAAAAAAAGGGAGCAGCAGGGTTTGAACTTGTGACCTCTGCCTTTCCCACCAAACACAACACCCAAACACAACAACCATCTAATCTGTTGGAGCATTTTGTTTATGGTTCTTTTCAAATGTTTTTTATACTGCGTTTTATTTAGTGTATTCAGTTAGGTGATAATAATAAAAAAACAAACAGAAAGAAGCAGTAGGGGGGTTTTGAACCCCTGACCTCTTGGAACCAACCACAACGCCTCACATGACACACCCAATACCATCTCTGCTATGTTCTTTTTTGTGTTAATGCTCACAGAATGCATTATTTATAGGCAGTTTAAACTAGATTTCATAATAAGTAATTAGTAGCTTATAATCAGCTTATTTCGAGCTTAGTTGGGGCTTAATTTTTAGACATTTTATTTTTCTTGCATTCTTACTAGTTTACTTTACTTAGCTTAAAATTTTCAGATTTTACCAACTTTATTTAATATTTTTATAACTTATTTTCATTAAATCGGTTTTTAATTCATAATTAAAAAATATATAAGTAAAAAAATGTGATTCTTTTTCTGAAAATTTTCTTTTCTCATGTAGGACGTAGGAAAAATAAATTTGCTTTCGTAAATTTTAAAATTTGTATTTTGTCCTTTTCTTAGTTATTTTATTTTTTAGGATTTTTTATTTAAGTTTAAAAATTAATAAAAAATAATTTAAAAGTTTTCAAATTTTTTCGTTTACATTTTCTTTTTAATTAGAATTTTTAGAATATTTTAGTGATTTTTAATTATTTTTTTGGTGAAATTTTTTGTTGGGTCGCGTTTTTACGTTCGTACGTTGAAGCCTTTTCGACCGTTTTTAGCATAAATCGTCTTCATTTCCTTTTCTTTCCTTCTTTCCAAGAGCGTAATCACTCGAACTAAATAACGTCTATAATATTTTTGGCTAAACACCATACCTCCACCGAGAACGAACTCGATTGTCGGTATTTACGTTTTCCTAAACGTTGACACTTATACTTACCGCGACTTTGGGTTTTTTGCTTACTTTTTCCTAAAGGTAAGTAAAATGACTAAAAACCACAACATCACACCCCCTTGCTAAAATACGAAGAGTCTAATGCAGAATCCTCACATGGAAAGAGCACGCAAATCTATAAGCCGTTTATTAATTATGCCTCAAGATAAAACGTTAGTCGATAAATATCAAAGGATAGAGAGTGTGCCCCTTTATGGCAATCAAAGAACGGAAGATCAAGTGGACCGGCAAAATATGAACACGAGAGTCTTCAATGATTAGGGTCATACCTAAAATTCACAACAAAACAAAACACGAGCACGAGGTTGAAAGATCAAGCCTTATTAGTGTTAGAAAATAGAAAGAAGATAGAATGTATGGGACTCCCCCACAAAGCACCTCGTTTTTGTTAACCGAGTCATGAGCTCGACTCTATCCCCGCATTCATTGCTCCTTAGGGAAAATGGTGAAAATCGGCATAATGGAATAGAATCTATAATAAAGCACGATGTCGGGGTCAAAGATCTCATCCTCGTTGTCGGATGACAAACGAAAGGATAAAACTCCAACATAAATCTCTAAAAAGAGATGATGGTCACAAATCACGATATGGATGTAGCATGATCCCCGAGATAAACTCGCACCAAGATGATAGAAAAATTTTCAATTATTGCATCGGTGAAAGGCCGAGATTTCCCTAAATCAACGATTCCGGGGTCGAATACCTCGTCCTCGTGAGAAAAAGGAATAGAGAACACGGTGTCGTCCCCCCATGCTAATCCAAGATCATGTAAAGCACATGGTAATTGTGGGATAAAGGTCTCAACACTATTGGTATCAACTTGCATGACTTTGTCGACCTTATCACTCTTATGAATGTGAACAAAGGGGTCATGGTACTCAAAATGAGTCGCATGAAAAACCCGCACATTAAGATCAAAGCAAGTGGGAAGGATAATAGGAGTAAAGGTAATTTCTCCCTCCGGGTGAACATTATCATCATCATAAATCGGGTGATCAAACCTAGTATCTTCATCACCGTCATTAGACTCTTCCTCAAATTCCGAAGGAATGTCTATATAATAAAACTCATCAACTTCCTTCAAGAGAATTTCATCATCACAAAGGTTGTGAGATGTAGGAAGTATGATCCTCTCAAAATCCTCTTGAAACAATGGATTATTGTTCATTGAAGCTTCAAAGAGAGGATTTGAGTAAGTCACAAAAGTGTCATCAATCTTGTCATCACAAGAGATATCCGATAAAGTATCAAGTGTGTCACACTCGGATACAAGATCGTCATTCTCATTAGAAGGAAACTCATCGGAGAAATCCTCGAGAATGGTAGGTAAAACACGAGAATCACGCTCGATTTCGAAATCGGTAACGTCTTCACTTCCCCGTGGAAGTGGATCAACAAGTTCATCAGCGAACTTATCGAATGAATAGTCATTAACCTCACTCGGTGTGAAGTTAGGAATCAAAGGCTCTTCAAATGAAGATTGCGCCTTAGGATCATCAATTTGATCCTTCGAAGAGAGTGAAAATGAGTCCATTTTCAAACATTGTTCAATTAAAGCAATATCTCTCTCGGGATCAAAATTCTCACTTTTAAACTCACTAGGATCGAATGGTGCACTAAGGTATTCATCAATTTCCTTTTCAATCTTAGAACTATCATCCTCGTGTGGAGTGAGTGGAGATGAGGTAAGATTACAACATGATTCAACAAAACAAGCATCTTCCTTTGAATATAACTTTTCTTCATCACAAAATGAGGTTTCCAAAATTGGCAAATCACCTTTGTAAAAGAGAGATTCCTTGTTTGTGTTACTTTCAATAGGTTTATCAAGTTTCACACTTTCCACTTTCTTAGAAACCAATCTTGGAATTTTTTCCGGGTTGAAAATCATATGTTTATCCCCATACCACAATTTAAGCTTCTCTTCTTTCATATCAACTATAACATCAGCCGTGCACAAAAATTGTCGTCCTAAAATTATAGGCACACGAGGATTTGGCTCATAATCAATGATAGCAAAATCGGCAAGGTAAACGAACTCCCCCACTCTAACAATGACATTTTCCTCTATACCAATCGGACGGGTGGTGGTACCATTAGAGAGCTCAATGATCATTCGAGTGGGCATAAGTCGTACATAGTCAAGAGTTTCCAAATGGCTAAGGGCATTACGTTAATACTAGCTCCTAGATCTACTAGAGCTTTGTATTCCCCAAGCTCATAAAAAACACAAGGTATCAAGAATTGACCCGGATCATTATATTTCTTGGGAAAGAAATCTAAGAAATCCGAGGTACTAATCACATTTAAAGTAGCCTTGGTGACATTAAGAAAAGTTTCTTTAGGTGGAACATAAAGCTCAAGCATTCTTTCTAAATTATCATAAGCGGTGATAGCCTTAAGCTCTTCCCTCGGGTTTGGAATGGTATTACTAGGTAAGCAACCCGAAGAAGAGGATGGTTTACTCATAAAAGATTCAAACATCGAAAGCAATTTGTTTTGATTTTGTTACAAACTTTGTTGCATACGATTTTGACTTTGCTATAATCTTTGTTCAATTCTTTGCTGGTTAAGCTCAATCTTGTTATTTTTCCCCTTAAGCGTATTTTGAAACTCATTTTTCAAACTTGTCATTGGTCCTTGAATATTGTTTAGAAAAGCTTTCAAATTTGCCTCATTCGTTTTAATGTAGCTTGAAAAATCATTTTGGTTATTGTAAAAACCTTGATTGTTTTGATTAGCATTAAACCCATTTCCTTGATTGTAATTCCCTTGGTTACCACGGTTAAATTTATTCCCATTTTTCCCATTGTTGTACCTATTTTGAACCGGTGGAGCAACATGATTTTGACGAGGAACTTGACCGTTGGAGCCATAAGTTCCCGTCGCGGCAAAAGCACTAGCTTGATCCAACCCCGTGGTTGAACAAGCATAATTAGGATGTGCTCCACCACATGATACACAAAAATTCTCAACCATATTAATCGATCCATGAGTATTCTTCCTAATCTCATCCAACAATGTAGAAAAACCATTATCAATCTTAGAGTCCAATCTAGCAATCTCGATATTAGAAGAATTCACATCGGAAACAACCGGTGTGTTTCGTGAATATTGCACTCTAGACTTATTCTCAATTATACCCCACGCGTCTCTCGGAGTTTTCCTTAAAATATTACCACCCGCGGCGGCATTAAAGAATCTTGTTCAATCATATTAAGCCCATTATAAAAAGTATTGATTTGATGCAATTCCGAGAAACCGTGGTGTGGACATTGTCTTAACAAATCTTTAAATCTTTCCCAAGCAACCCCAAACGATTCATGTACTTTTTGTTCAAATCTAGTGATATCGTTCTTAAAGTGTGTTGTTTTGGACGGTGGAAAGAAATAATTCATGAACTTAGACACTAAATCATCCCATTTCAAAATCGATCCCGGTGGTTCTTTCTCATACCAAATCTTAGCGATACCCTCGAGCGAGTACGGAAAAAGCATGAGCTTAATCGCGTCATTCAGCACATCTCTAAACTTGAGAGTCGAGGTAATACGATGAAAATTCCGAATGTGAGAGTGCGGGCTATCGGTCTCATTGCCACGAAATTGGTCGGCACGAATGAGCGATAAAAGACCCGTCTTAATCTCAAAATGATCCGCCAAAATTACCGGCACAACGATTGCTTCCGCATAACCTTCGGTGGGTGCACGGAGCAATTCCTCCATTGTTCGGTTATCGGCCATCTCTACAACAATAGGTGGAAGCTCGGGTTCCACTATTCGTTGTTGACGATTTCTATTTCTACGAGGAATATTTTCAAGCCTATTGAAATCAGTCACAAGTCAAGAAGATCTTAATTGCATAAACCAACGTGACGAGAATTTAAGAGGGTTGAAGAAAAGAAATTAGACAAGAAGCAGATTATTTTTGGTATTTTATTTGGTATTGCTCAATAAAAAATGATCGATAAAAAAAAGGAATAAGGATAACTACTATGGAAGTAAATTACCCTCGGTCGACTTTGAAACGATAGGTGAAAACCTAAACGTCTCGAGGTTCAATAAGTAAACTACAAAAATAAGATCTAATACTACTTGAGTTGGCAAACCAATAATAGGTCGTCCCTCTCAATATACGCACGAGCAAGCGGGGAAACGAGGTGGCACAAAGCATTTAAAAACCTTTTTCCTTAGACGGCCTTTTATAGCACGTCGCCTTATACCCACCTTATAGTTTGTATAAATCGAGTTCAAACTTTTTATTAGTATTTATCTATTTTGCCTTTTTTCTTTGTTTTGGATTCGAATACAATAACTAAGTGATGAAATCCCAACTAAGGTCTTATTTGGAAATAGGTAAATTTATTGTTCTACGTAATACAATATAGTAATCACAAAAAACACGAAAAACGATACATACTATAATAGAAAAATAACAAAACTTTCCGAGGACGAAAAGGGTCTTCAAATCAACGATCAACAAATCTCCACGAAACGAATCGTACACAAGATCCCCGGCAGCGGCGCCAAAATTTGATGTTGATGTATGTGGTGGATAGTATATGTGATAATTAAGATACGTTATAGGGTAAATTAGAAAATTACCTTTAGGAAAAAGTAATAGACTAAAATTACCAAAGACGAATTTAATTAAACACGTTGATGATCCAAGTTCGTTGTACACGAAGATCTTGTGAATTTGAGACGTTTTGTTTCGATTTGGACAATTGATTCAAATGGTTTTTCGGTTTTTAATCTAAAATTACTCCTACAATTTTTAATTAATTTCCTAAAGTGCATGAATCGTAAACTCGAATTATTTTAATCTAAAAGCAATTATTTAAAATTCAAACTATTTAAAATTTAAACTATTTAAATATTCTATTTAATAAAAACTTATTTAAGTAAAGTTACTTTTATCCTATTTTAAAAATCTATTAAAACTATTTTACTTCTAAAAATTAATAAAATCTAATTTATTTAAAAACTAACTTTATTAAAATCTAATTATTTTAAAAACTAATTAAATTTCTAAAATTAATAAAACATTTTTTATTTTTGTTTTTATTTATTTATTTATTTATTTATTTATTTTAAACTTTATAAAATAAAGTTTGTAAAACTTTTGATTAAATTTTATTAAATGAAAACTATGAATTTTAATGAAACTAAACTCTGACAGTCAATTTTTAAATAACTATATTAGTAAAGTAACCTGAAATAAATCACAAGAGACGAGCTAGCACAGGTGGTAGAATCACTTGGCCCATGACCAGGAGGTCATGGGTTCGAGTCTCTTTGGAGACATTTTTGCAGATTATATTTTTTTTGACAATAAAATTGGAAATTAAAAATCACAAGAATGACTTATTTGGTGATACTTTTTTTACAACTGATAAGTATATCAGTAAGAAACCATCAGATCAGTGGAATCTGATAGTTTATGAGAATCAGAAAATCATTCAATATACGCTAAACAACACTTAGCACAGTTATACCAAAACAAAACTCACTCAGCTCACCAAATATGAATACAGCAAAATAAAACTCTTAAATCAGCTAAACAAAAGCTGATAAAGCATTAATCAGATATAAAAATAAAGAAATCTAAATATCGTCTAACAACAAATTTAATTGACAATCATAGAATCAAAAGGGACAATTATCTAAAACTCAGTAATTATAAAAACTAAGAAAACTAAGGAATCCATATTCACTTAAAAAGCACAGACAATTGATTCTGAATCAGTAACTAATAAAACCGACTAAACAAACATTCAGGAGAATCAAGCACATCATCAGTCTATGACAACAAAGAAGCTACGACATTAATCAGAACCAGCGGGAGCAATCTCATACTAAACAGTCAATTACGATAGCACCGAAAATCAAAACACCACATTAACAATACTCAAATAAACAAAACCTTAATTTTGATTTAAGCAGGAAAGAAACATCAGCAAGCCTAAACAAGCTATCAAATTCACAAATCTATTCAATAGTTATCTTAAATAAAAATTCCTTAAGTAAAACAGATTCATCACTTAAAGTAGCAGATTACAAACTTAACACAAATCAGTTATGCAATTCAAATCATTAAGAACAAATAAGCAAATTAAATCAGAAAAAAGAAACTAAACATCATTTAACATCCATCATTTATCTAAATCACATAAGCCTTAAAAAAACAGTTAAATCTAAATGAACATAAAATAAATAAAAGGGATATGAACCTTATGAATAATTCCTTTGAGAAGATGCGCATCGATGATCTGGCATTTAACTCGAGTCAAGACCACCATATATCACCATACTAACCACCATTACCCGATCATACAACGAACCACCACATAATCAAACGATCCGACAACTTTTATAAATCAAACCATTGGGGTTTGACTTTATTCCCAATTACACTTTAATTATTTAATTCAAACTATTATATTAGCTTGATCAAATAATTCTTCAATCATAACATTATATAGACAATAGAGTAATTTATGAAACTTTTAACATTAAAACTTAAAATAAAGAGAAGATGCTCAAACAAACTTTTATTAATATCAGAAAAGTATTATAAAACTAATTAAATGAAAAATACAATTATCCCTACCTCTATTTAAACATTATAACAGTAAAGAAAAATTGGAATACCAAAATACAGAATATGGGGGGGTTTTATAGGCTAACCCCCAAACCCTCTTGAAGGGAGTTTGTTGAGCAGGAATCCATCTTGACCCTCGATTGAGCATCTTGCTTATTCTCTCTTTCCCATCTTGATCTAATGGTGGAGATAACACTCCCTTGCACATGGATTGCCAACGTGGCAAGGGAGTGTGTTTGTTGTGCTAGTTTCAGGATGAGGTGTCCTATCTTGATTGCATGTTGATAAAAGATGAGGTGTTTCCACCAATCAGCATCAAGGGAGAGGGCCACATCAAAGATGCCTTCCATCTTCTATCTCCGGTAAAGGTGGGGAATTAATTTCCCTTCGTGTGAATCACACGCTCCAAATGAAAACTCCAAATTATTTATTACTTTCTTGTGATTAGGGTTTGGGATTTGGGTAAAAAATGTATCTGGTTATTTTTGATTTGGGGAAATAAGATGAGACATAGAGAGTATCGAAAAGTAAATAAATGATTGTGTGAGAATGAGTTGTCAAACGTATGTGGGGAGAAAGTGAGTTACGTTTTGTGGTTGACCAAGAATATGAAAAGTAAAACTTTTCATTTATTTTTAATGTGTCAAACCCTAATGGGTTACACAAAAGCCCATGATACATTTCGTTCCTGCTTGTAAGTTAAATTGGGCTTTTGGCCCAATGTCCTAAATCCGTCCCATAGTCTTTTGATTTGGGCCTCAACTTGGGCTTATTCCAAATAATAACACTTTATGAACTTTAAATGGGCTTTTGAGCCCATTTTCCCAAATGTGGGACCCACAAGCCTTTTAAACTCCATAAATGATTAAATCCGCTAAAATCAAACTCATATTTGGCTTCCTCGGTCTTTTCTTTAAACTCGTGTCGGTTTTTGTCGATTTTCGTGATCTTTGGTACCTACACACATCAAACAACAAACAAGCATATACAAGGCAATATTTTAACATTTTATTATTTTATTCATTGTTTTAAGATATAATTGATATGAGTAAAATCACTCATCAGTTATCACAAAAGATTGGTACCTTTTCATAATCAGCCAGTTGGCTTTTCATCAAAAGAACATTGGCACAACATCCAACAGCTGCCACATATTCAGCTTCTGCTGAAGACATGGCAACGATTTGTTGCTTTTTAGCACTCCAACACACAAGTTTGCCACCTAGCAATTGGCAGGCACCAGAAGTGCTTTTTCTGTCTAAATTGCAACCAGCATAGTCAGAATCTGAGTACCCCTTTAGATCAAAACCTAAGAAATTGGGGTACCAAAGACCTAGACTTGGTGTACCTTTTAGGTATTTGAAGATTCTTTAACAGCAGTAAGGTGTGATTCCTTTGGATCTGCTTGGTATCTTGCACAAAGACATGTAGAGAATTGAATGTCAGGTCTGCTTGCAGTTAAGTACATGAGTGACCCAATCATACCTCTATACTGAGTCTCATTGACTGATTGTCCAGTGAGATCAGGTCCTAAGTTGTTAGGAGTACCATTGGAGTCTTAACTGAAGCACAATTGATATCATACTTCTTCAACAAATCCTTGACATATATTTCTTGATTGATGGAGATGCCTTGGTTAGATTGTTTAATCTGAAGACCAAGGAAGAATGTGAGTTCTCCCATCATACTCATCTCAAACTTTCTGGTCATAAGCTTGGCAAATTGTTTGCAAAGTTTCAAGCTTGTAGAACCAAAGATGATGTCATCCACATAAATTTGTACCAAAATGGTGTCTGTTTTAGATTTATAGATGAACAAGGTGCTATCTATTTTTCCTCTGACAAATTTATGTTCAATGAGAAAAGTTGAGAGAGTTTCATACCATGCTCTTGGAGCTTGCTTCAGTCCATACAAGGCTTTGTAAAGCTTGTAGACATGATTTGGGTATTTACTACTCTCAAAGCCAGGAGGCTGGGTAACATAAACTTCTTCTTTTAGGTCACCATTTAGGAATGCACTTTTGACATCCATTTGGTAGATTATGAAGTTCATGTAAGTGGCATATGCAAGGAAGATTCGTATGGCTTCCATACGTGCAACTGGAGCAAAGGTTTGATCAAAATCAACACCAGGCTCTTGATTGAATCCTTGGGCCACTAGCCTAGCTTTATTTTTGGTCACTGCATTGGTTTCATCTCTTTTGAGCTTGTAAACCCATTTAGTGCCAGTAGTTGATTTACCATATGGAAGAGGAACCAATTTCCAGACTTTGTTTCTTTCAAATTGATTGAGTTCCTCTTGCATGGCATCCACCCATCCAGGGTGTGTGAGTGCTTCAGAGACCTTTGTAGGTTCAATTTCGAAGAGAAAGTTTGCATAAAGGCATTCTCCAGATGAAGCAGCACTCAGTTTCTTTGCCATAGATCTAGTGACTCTACCTTCACCAAGATTACCTATTATGTTCACCAGCTGTATGTGACTATTTTGAGTCCAAGATTTTTGTGAAGCTTGAGAATAGGTACTGGTATCATGATTAGAGCTAGAACTTGGAAGTCCATGACATGGTCTTGGACTTGGAATGTCTCTAGGGTCTACTGAAGGATATTCAGTGGACAAGGGTTCAATCATTGGAGGACTTCCTTCTTGGTCATAAGAAGCATATCCAAGACCTAATTCCCTAGAGATGATAGGAGAGCTTTGAGCAAGGGGCTCAGATTGTTCTTCAGCAGCTGCATATGATTGATCATTTTGATCATGTGTGTCAGCATGCTGATTGTTTTGAGACTGACCATTTTGGTCATTTGTGTTTCCTTGCTGATCATTTTGATCATTTTGAGATTGTCATTATTTGATTGACAGCCATCAGTATGTGATACTGAAGGATTTCCTTTTGTAGGACTTGTCATATCTTCAAATGCATCAATATGAGGAACTAAATTGCTTGTTTGATATTTTTGAGAAGGCTCGTAATGATTAAATTCATCAGATGGATAATTTTGAGATTCATGTATATGAAGTTCATAATCTGATGGATTTATAAAAGTGAGAGCTTCAGAACTTTCATTGAATGTGATGTGATAGGTTTCTTTAATACATTGTCTTCTTGTGTTGAAGACTCTGTATGCTTTAGATACTAGGGAGTATCCAAGAAAATAACCATCATTAGATTTTTCATCAAACTTTCCAAGGCGATCCTTGTGATTGTGAATGAATATTGGACACCCAAACACATGTAAGAATGAAATGTTTGGAATTCTCCCCCTGAAGACTTCATAGGGAGTCTTCATGTGTCTCTTCACAATAATGGATCTATTTTGAGTGTAGCAAGCAGTAGCTACAACATCAGTCCAAAAGTGCTTAGAGAGAGCAGATCCAGCAAGCATTGTTCTTGCTGCTTCAATCAAAGTTTTGTTCCTTCTTTCAGCCACACCATTTTGTTCAGGTGTGTAAGGAGATGAGAAATTTTGGGAAATTCCTTTTTCATCACAGAATTTGATCAGTGAGTGATTTCTGAATTCAGTGCCATTATCAGTTCTGAGTTGTTTGACATGAGTGTCATTTTGATTTTCAACTCTTTTAATGAATGACATAATGGCATCTGGTGCATGGTTTTTCTTTGTCAGAAAATATACCCAGGTGTACCTTGAGTACTCATCAACAATGACAAGTGTATCTTTTTCATGACAAATGGCCCTAGGTGATACTGGGACAAATAAGTCCATGTGAAGCAAATGAAGACTTTCTTTGATTGAAAAGGTTTGCTTTGTTTTGAAACTGGCCCTATGGTGCTTCCCTTTTTCACATACTGAGCACGATTTTCCTTGGAGTAGACAAGTGAGGGAAGACCAATAACAAGATTTTGTTTTGTCAACAGAGTTATTGTTTTAAAATTAAGATGTGAGAGCCTCTTATGCCAAAGCCAATTGGTAATATTGGAGGCTTTAGCAAAGAAGCATGTCTCCTGAGTTGAGTTTATGTTCATGACATAAACATCTTTAGCTCTTGGAGCAATCATCACAATTTCATGATTGGAGTTGAAGATTGTACCTTTTTTGTCATCGAACAACCCAAGGTACTTTGCATCACAAAGTTGACTTATTCTGATGAGGTTGTGCTTCAATCCATTTACATATGCTACCCTTGAGAAAACTATACCATTGCATTTCACTGAACCAAATCCTTCAGTAGTAGCTGATGAGTTATCACAAAAAACAACTTTAGGACCTTGTTCCTACTTATACTTGTGAAGATAACTTTTGGTGCCAGTCATATGCCTTGAGCAGTGATACATGCTTTTTGCTTGGGTTCAATTTTCTCTCGATATCCTCTCGAATTGATCTCAGCCTTAAGTGGAATGATTGTTCTTGGTTACTAAATAAAAGGGTTTGGTTTTCTAATATACTAAATGGGTTAAATGTATTAAAATGAAAACTTAAATCAAAGATAATTAATTTAATGACAATTTATAAAAACTTGAACTCGAATTGAAATTAAAATTAAAATTAAAACTGAAATTAAAGTTAAAATTACAGTTAAAATATAAATTGTGAAATAAAAGTAAAGAAACAGTAAAACAGTAAAACAGTAACACTAAAAGAAAATTGATTCGGAACTTTTTAACCTTGATTCGGAACTTTGCTCATCCGGAACCTTGACTCGGAACTTCGGTTCATCCGGAACTTAATACTCATTCGGAACTATAGACTCATGCGGAACTTCGTTCATCCAGAACTTAATGCTCATTTGGAAGTTTTTGGTTCATCCGGAACTTAATGCTCATTCGGAAGTTTTTGGTTCATCCGGAACTTAATGCTCATTCGGAAGATTTTGGTTCATCCGGAACTTTGTGATTCATGCGGAACTTTTTTAAACAAAACTTATTCGGAACTTTTCAGAAACAAAACTCATTCGGAACTTTCACTTCACTCGGAACTTTTGGAAAACAGCTTTATTCGGAACTTCAGGTGTTCATCCGGAACTTACTGTTCATCCGGAACTTTCAGAAACCCAGATACAGTAACTTACCCGAAGAACAGGGAAACAACTTTTAATCCAAAAATCACCAAATTTTTCACCAAAAACTGAAATAAAACTTAACACAAATGATTTACTAACCAATAACTACAAATCCCATCAACAAAAACACAAATCCCAACAACTTTTGAAGATCAAATCAAGAAAATAAGAACTTTAAGACTAGGAAAGAAAAATGATGATGAACAAGATGAAATGGAAAGATTAAATAAGAACTTGTATTGAATGATTAATGTTTTAACAAGATAAAACAAAAATGAAAATTACAAGATTAGAAAATCAAAGATCAAAATCACCAAACACCCTAATGGTGTTGGTGATGGGACGAACTAAAGGGAGAAAAAGAAGGAGGAGAGATAAACTAAAAAACTAACTGCCTAAGTGTGTGTGGGGAGGGCTTTATATAGCCTTGTCTTTTTGGTTGGTGAGTGGGCTTTCTCCCGTTCTTCTTGTCTTCTCGTCTTTTTCAGAAAAGTTGTCGTTTTCGATTCTGATTCGGGATTTGTCGTCGATTAAATTCAACTCGTTTTTTAATTTCTTCGTTTAATAGACTTGAGTTTCTTCGACTTATTTAAATCTTCCATCTTTGGTCCTTTTCTTCGATAAATCTTCAAATAGGCCCAGTGACTTCAAATCTTTTGCATCTCTTGGACAATAGACTTTATCTTGAGTCCTTTTCTTCGGTAAAACCCGTGCAATCCCATGTTTTCTTTAATATTCATCCGGTTGGCTCTGAAAACACAATAAACACAAAAACCATGCATAATTCCAAACAAATGATATTAAATACGTGTTTTGGTCTCGTTTTAGCCAGAATTAAGTGGTAAAAGGATGGGTGTTTACACACCTATCAAATCCCCTACACTTAACCATTGCCATGCCCTCATGCAATGCTTAGTGATAAAGCAATTTTACACTTTTCTCATAATTGATCAACCTTGGCCTTATTTAAATACTACTAAACAAAAATTAAAGTACTAAAAGAAATTAAGACTTTAAAGGAAACAAAAGGATAGAAAACCATTTTCACTCGAAAATAGCTACATGGAAATAATTTGCAAAGAGATCAAGGACTTACATTAGGGCTTTGGTGCTGCACAGATTTATCACCGTCAAGTTTCACGTTCCCCAAACTAAGCTTTAAAACGAGATCATTGTTATTATAAGTTAGCAATTCAAACACTTACACACATGGCTTAATTAAATGCTTAAACTCCCTTATTCCTAGGTGTATCTCTTATATTTTATTTTTGTCTTAGAATGATCATGAAGATGCATTTTTGGACTTATTTCGATAGTTTATTTAGGCTGAAAGCAAAGTAGGACGATTTGATCAATAGTTAGCTAAAGGACAAAATCTCTTAAAACTGCTTCTCGGGATATCAAAAAGTTCATATCTTGGCATAACTCGGTTCACGATTTGAGGCCTTTCTCGGGCCGATATTTGGCATGTACTTCATACTTCATATCTTGAGAGACGTGCTTGAGATAATGGTCTTCTCATCGTAATAGAGTTTCTTCACTTTGGAGACTTTTGAGGGGTTCTCCAACTTTGTTGACCACGACTTCATGATTATTCTTCAATCTCTAATTGGGACTTTGAGATACAACGATCCGCCTCCTTTTCGGACTTGGATCTATTTATCCTCATACCTTGTTAGGGTCTTTTCGGATAGACTTCTCCATGATCTTTATGGGAGTTGATTGCTTTTCGTCGTGAGTCTTGATCCTTCATATTGATTTTAGGAATAATGCTCTTCACATCACCTTGGATCTTTTAGCAATAAAATGGAATCCTCATGCCTTGTTAGGGCCTTTTCGGACTCGCCAATCTTCGCGCCCCGCTTCATAAGTTATGCCTTGGCTATGAACTCTTATCATTACCGAGCAACTTTTAAACGATCTTGGGCTAGAAGCTAAGTAACTTTTCAAATCGTACGACCTTACTTATTGCAGATAAATTATTAGCAAGTGATGGGAGAATAGGCAAATAGTTACACCAAGTGAGCTTGTGCAAGAATACCGACTTATAATTGACTCTATCATTTCTCGTCCTCCACAATTTAAAATCTCAAGTAATGAGACTCGTGGATACTTAGCCTAATAAACAAATTAAGGTCTACATGGTTAAGGATACTAGCTAGAATAAACTTGGATAAGTCTATTCGGGTTGAGTCAAAATAAATGCAACGGGCCTAATATGTCAAAGACTTCTAAACTAGCTACACCACTTTATTATAATTTTTGACTTTATTGCGGGATATATACATATGAAAGCAAAGATAAAAATTTAAAAATTACGACTAAATGGCCAAAGTTAATAAAAAAATTGAAAAATGTTGAAAAATAGGATTTTCCGGTTAAATGAAGGCATTTTCATGGAAAAGTCCACTTAAAACTTCGATAGAAGTCCCCCTACACTTAAGATAAACATTGTCCTCAATGTTTAATCATGTGGGAAAAGTCTCCCCTACACTTATGACATTGTGCACGTTGGTTAACTCAAGTTAAGGAAGAGACGACTAAAGTGATCAATTTCAAATGTGAGTATGAAGAAAATTGAATCACGATAGTTGAGAGATAGAACCGGATTTCGGATAACACGGGAGCACGGTTCTTCAAAGTTTCCAAGAGTGCACTAATCCCTGTAATCACAGCACCACACAAAAACAAAAACGTATAGGCCCCCTACACTTAGGAGGTTAAAACATAAAAGGATAGATACTCGGGCTGCCTCCCGAGGAGCGCTTGTTTTTGATAACCGAGTCACGAGCCTGACTCGACCCAAAATTAGTTCATGGGGAACGTGGTGAGGGATGGAATCACCTCCTGAGAGGTGTCCTCACCAAAGTACAACTTCACTCGTTGGCCATTCACCTTAAAATAAGGTCCATTAGGTTGAGCGAGCTCGAGAGTACCATATGGAAAAATTTGGGCAATGGTGAATGGGCCGGACCAACGAGATTTGAGCTTTCCCGAGAAGATTTTCAACCGAGAGTTAAAAAGTAAGACTTTTTCTCCAACATGGAACTCTCGGTTCTTAATCTTAGAGTCGTGAATGAGCTTAGTCCTTTCCTTATAGATTAAAGAATTTTCATAAGCCTCATTACGGAGTTCATTGAGCTCATTGAGTTGGATCTTGCGTAGGTCACCGGCTTTGTTAATATCACAATTAGCCCACTTCAAGGCCCAATAAGCCTTGTGCTCCAACTCAATGGGGAGATGGCACGCTTTCCCGTACACAAGACGATAAGGCGTACAGCCGATCGGGGTCTTGTAAGCAGTACGGAAAGCCCACAAAGCATCATCAAGTTTATCAGCCCATGAGGCACGATGCTCTCCCACGGTTCTTTCCAGAATTCGCTTAAGACCTCGGTTGGATATTTCAGCCTGGCCATTAGTTTGTGGGTGGTAGGCTGTGGAAAGACGATGATTTACACCGTACTTAGCCATGACTAGCAAATTGGTCATTGCAAAAATGAGTCCCACGATCACTAATAATGGCACGAGGCACACCGAATCTAGCGAAAAGAGCTTTCAGAAACTTACAAACCACCCTGGCGTCATTAGTAGGTAAAGCTTTGGCTTCAACCCACTTTGAAACGTAGTCAACGGCTACAAGGATGTATTTGTTTCCTTTAGAAGAAGGGAATGGCCCCATAAAGTCGATACCCCAAACATCAAAGATTTCACATTCTTGAATGAAATTCTGAGGCATCTCGTCTTTATGTGTGATGTTGCCTTGTTTTTGGCAAACATCACAGCGTTTAACCATATCGTGAGCGTCACGATATATGGAGGGCCAATAAAATCCCGAATCAAACACTTTTTTGGCGGTGTAGTTGGGACCAAAGTAACCACCGGTGGGTCCTTTGTGGCAAGCATCAAGGATTTCGGAAGCTGCCGGTCCATCAACACATCGGCGGATAATTAGGTCGGCACATTGTTTGAATAGGTAAGGGTCGTCCCAAAAGTAAGTCTTAATGTCGGTGAAGAACTTTTTCTTTTGTTGAGACGTCAACCCTTCCTTGAGAATTCCACCCGCCAAGTAGTTTGCAAAGTCCGCAAACCACGGGGTTTCATTCGACTTCGAGTTTATAGACATTAAGGTCTCCAAGGGAAAAGAATCATTGATTTCTTTGTTCGGATGATCCCCTTGGTAAGGATCCTCAAGTCGGCTAAGATGATCTGCGGCTAGGTTTGCAGCTCCTTTTTTATCGCGAATTTCGATTTTAAATTCCTGGAGCAGCAAAACCCATCGAAGAAGTCTTGGTTTGGAATCTTGCTTTGTCAACAAGTACTTCAACGCGGAATGATCGGTATACACAATTATGGTGGAAAGGACAAGATAGGGGCGGAATTTTTCAAAAGCATAGACAACAGCTAAAAGCTCTTTTTCGGTTGTCGTATAATGAAATTGTGCCCCAGTCATTGTCTTGCTAGCGTAATGGATCGGTTGGAAGTGTTTGTTCACTCTTTGTCCCAGAACCGCTCCAATAGCAAAATCACTAGCATCGCACATCAACTCAAAGGGCAGCTCCCAATTGGGGGTAACCAAGACAGGTGCCTTAGTAAGCTTATCCTTAAGTGAGTTGAAGGCTTCAAGGCACTCTTTGGAAAAGATAAAAGGAGTATCTTTTTCCAAGAGGTGGGTCATCGGGCGAGCGATTTGAGAAAAATCTTTGATGAATCGACGGTAGAAGCCCGCATGACCCAGGAAACTTCTCACACCCTTCACGGTTGAAGGTGGAGGCAACTTTGCGATAACATCGACTTTAGCACGGTCTACTTCAAGATTGGCTTTGGAAATTTTATGTCCCAGCACGATGCCTTCTTTTACCATAAAATGGCATTTTTCCCAATTCAGAACTAGGCGAGTGTCTTCGCACCGCTTGAGCATACGTTCCAAATTGGCAAGGCAAGAAGAGAAAGAATCCCCGAAGACCGAGAAATCATCCATGAAGACTTCCATGGTTTGTTCAACCATGTCATGGAAGATAGCTAACATGCACCTTTGGAAAGTCCCGGGCGCCTTACATAAGCCAAAAGGCATTCTTTTGTAAGCAAATGTGCCATAGGGACAAGTGAATGTCGTCTTCTCTTGATCTTGGGGATCGATTGGTATTTGGAAATAACCCGAGAAACCATCAAGAAAGCAGTAATATTCATTACCCGCTAAACGTTCAAGCATTTGGTCCATAAAAGGTAGAGGGAAATGATCCTTTCTCGTGGCATCATTGAGTTTGCGGTAGTCTATACAAACTCTCCACCCAGTAACGAGACGAGTGGAAATCAACTCGTTGTGTTCATTGGGAACAACGGTTATTCCGCCCTTCTTGGGCACACAATGGATTGGACTAACCCATGGTGAATCCGAAATAGGGTAAATCATACCCGCATCAAGAAGTTTGATAACCTCTGTTTTGATGACTTCATGGATTTTTGGATTCACCCTTCGTTGGCTTTGAATTGTGGGCTTAAAGTCATCCTCCATGAGAATTTTGTGTGTGCAGAAGTGAGGATCAATTCCACGAATATCAGAAATCTTCCAAGCAATAGCCTTCTTGTGATCTTTCAACACGTTAATAAGTCGGGCTTTTTCTTCTTCCTTTAGGTCCTTAGCAATGATGACTGGCGACTTCTTCTCTTCGTCAAGGAATACATACTCAAGATGGGGCGGCAACTCCTTAAGTTCTAAATCCGGAGGATTTTCGACGGGAGGCGTATTTAAAGTCGGAGTATTGATAGAAATGATCGTGGGAGATGGAGTAGAAGGATTGTCTTCGGTGAGAAGATTGTCAAAGAAATTCATGTCTTCATCCCCATCGGTGGGAGAATCATTAGTAGCTAAATTCACATCTCCCATGGTATCTTCAAGATTGTTCCAAAATAAATCACTATCTCCAAATAGAGACAATGATGAATCAATAGAGGACACGGTCTCAACATTAGGAAGAGAGGCAGGAATACTTTTGCAAGCATCATTAAAGTGTTCTTCACAAGCCTCATCAAGAACGTCAATACAATTAACACTCTCATATGAATAAGGTTGTTTAGACAACTTTCCCATGTTGAAGACTACTTTATCGTCACCCACTCTCATGATAAGCTCACCGGCCTCAACATCAATGAGAGTGCGACCGGTCCTTAAGAATGGACGGCCAACAATTAGTGGCACACGAGGGTCCATCTCGTAGTCGACGACAACAAAATCAGCTGGAAAGGTGAATTTGTCGACTCCTACAATGACGTCTTCGGCTATCCCCACTGGATAAGCAACCGTACGGTTGGCCAATTCCAAAGTCATTTTGGTGGGGACTAGCTCTGGGAGAGATAATTGCTTCCAAACACTTTGAGGCATGAGATTAATACTGGCACCTAGATCGGCTAGGGCCATGCAATTCTCTACTCCCGGGAAATTGCAAGGGATAAGAAAACGACCCGGATCACCAAGCTTGGTTGGCAATTTCCTTAAGAGCACTGCAGAGCAATTCTCATTAAGTTGGGTGTTGGCATTATTGAGGAGCTTTTCCTTGTCGCTCAGAAGATCTTTAAACATTTTCGCATATTTGGGCATGTGAGCGAGAGCCTCAGCGAAGGAGATATTGAAATTCAGTTGTTTGAACATCTTAAGAAAATTCGAAACCTGAATATCATCCTTGCTTTTGAGCTTCTCTTTCCTCAACCTAGATGGATAAGGTATATTGGAAGAAGAGGAAGGCTTTGGAAGAATAGGATCACTCACATCCTTGGGTGGAGGAGGGGTAGAAGGAAGAGGTGGAGAAATTGGGGAAGGAGAAGGATGAGGAATAGGAGCAGGTGACTCGTTCTCCTTAGTCACAACCACCGGTGGAGGTATAGGAAGCTCGGGTTCCTTGGTACCTTTGCCACTTCGAGTGGTGATTGCTTTCATCTCCCCTCTTGGATTCGCAACGGTGTTACTCGGAAGAGTACCCGAAGAAGAGGGTTGATTACCTTGGAAGAAACTAGCCATCATGTTCCTCAAGTCATTCGTCTGACTATCCAAAGTATTTCGCATATCGGCTCTCAAATCGTTTCCTTGCTTGACCAAGTCTGCTTTCAGGTTGAGCACTTCTCTCTGAAGATTTCCCACTATCACATCGTTAGTCCTCATATAAGTTTCCACTTCGTGGTGAAGAGCGGTGGGTTGGTTGGGAGGAGCATTGTATGCAGGTGGTTGGTAAGCAGGTTGTTGGTAGACTTGGTTGTTTCGTTGAGGTGGTTGTTGCTGCTTGTGAGGAGGTATGTATGGTTGTCGAGGTTGTTGTTGTTGTTGAGGAGGGCGATTGAGGTTTTGTTGTTGGTTTGGGTTGGTTGGAGGAAAACCAGGTGGGGAAAGATAATTGTTAGAACGGTAGCTAAGCAAATTACGGTCACCTTGAGGTCTCGCTTGATAAGCAGGTTGAGGATAGGTGCCATATGCTGCATTCACATTCTCAGCAGGGTAGTCTTGGGTGGCGGTACAATTGGTGTAAGAGTGAGGACCACCGCATATCTCACAAGGTTGGCTGACAGCGTTAACTTGAGCGTTTTTAGCGTTGTTGCTGTTGTTGTTGCTGACGGTGTGGGTGACAAGCGATTCAAGAAGCGTAGTGATTTTGTCCAATCGCTTGTCACTGTCATTAGTGCTAGCACTAGCGACATTGGTCCTAACACTCTTGGTTTGCACACGAGACTTATTCTCAATGATATCCCAAGCAGCATTGGAAGTCTTAGCCAAAAGATTACCCCCCGAGGCACTGTTTAGTGAATCTTGGTCACTCATGTTTAAACCATTGTAAAAAGTATTAATTTGATGTACTTTGGTAAAACCATGTTGTGGGCATTTTCTTAAAAGATCTTTAAAACGATCCCAAGATTCATTGAACGACTGATCGTACTTTTGTTCAAAATTTATGATCTCATTCCGCAAAGCGGTAGTACGAGAGGGTGGGAAAAAGTAATTGATAAACTTTTTTTCCAAATCCGTCCACGAGAGAATACTCTGTGGCGGTTCCTTAGCAAGCCAATGACGGGCTTGTCCCTCTAAAGAAAAGGGAAAAAGTTGTAACCTGATAACCTCTTGTGGAACACCATTGAACTTGACCGTGTTAGTGAGTTGCAAGAATCTCTTGATATGGTCGTGTGGATCATCAATGGTACGTCCCAAGAATGGTTGAGCAGAGACCATCTGTATAAAACCTGATTTTAGCTCAAAGTTGTTGGCGGCAATTGGAGGTATGACAATTGGATCCGTGTTGCCATCGACATGAGCTTGCAGTACTTTAATCATTGGGCGATTATCCGGAAGGGGCTCATTGTTGTTGTTATTGTTCATGTTGTTGAAAGGCGGGTTGTTGTTGTTATTATTGTTGTTTGGAGGTGGTATGTTGTTGTTGTTTTGTACACCAGCCATGTCTAAGTTATCGAGAGGCTCGGGCTCTTGATAAGACGTGGATCGAGTGCGCATACACCTGCAAAAGAACGAACAAAGAAAAGCAAAGCAAAAATATTTTTGGTTTTTATGTTTTTTTTTTTTTTAAAATGTTTTTTGGTATTTTTGAAAATTTTATATTTTTAGTGTTTTTGAAATTTTTTATGAAAAAGTAACGTTCACGGGGAACGGATCCCAAAATCCAAGTTCTCACAAAAAACTTTTGATCTTAACGAGAAGAGCCGGCAGCGGCGCCATTTGATACAGGGATTTTCATTGGGTTCAGATTATGTTTCTCGGAATCCTCTCGAATTGATCTCAGCCTTAAGTGGAATGATTGTTCTTGGTTACTAAATAAAATGGTTTGGTTTTCTAATATACTAAATGGGTTAAATGTATTAAAATGAAAACTTAAATCAAAGATAATTAATTTAATGACAATTAATAAAAACTTGAACTCGAATTGAAATTAAAATTAAAATTAAAACTGAAATTAAAGTTAAAATTACAGTTAAAATATAAATTGTGAAATAAAAGTAAAGAAACAGTAAAACAGTAAAACAGTAACACTAAAAGAAAATTGATTCGGAACTTTTTAACCTTGATTCAGAACTTTGCTCATCCGGAACCTTGACTCGGAACTTCGGTTCATCCGGAACTTAATACTGATTCGGAACTATAGACTCATGCGTAACTTCGTTCATCCGGAACTTAATGCTCATTCTGAAGTTTTTGGTTCATCCGGAACTTAATGTTCATTCGGAAGATTTGGGTTCATCCGGAACTTTGTGATTCATGCGGAACTTTTTTAAACAAAACTTATTCGGAACTTTTCAGAAACAAAACTCATTCAGAACTTTTCACTTCACTCGGAACTTTTGGAAAACAGCTTTATTCGGAACTTCAGGTGTTCATCCGGAACTTTCAGAAACCCAGATACAGTAACTTACCCGAAGAACAGGGAAACAACTTTTAATCCAAAAATCACCAAATTTTTCACCAAAAACTGAAATAAAACTTAACACAAATGATTTACTAACCAATAACTACAAATCCCATCAACAAAAACACAAATCCCAACAACTTTTGAAGATCAAATCAAGAAAATAAGAACTTTAAGACTAGGAAAGAAAAATGATGATGAACAAGATGAAATGGAAAGATTAAATAAGAACTTGTATTGAATGATTAATGTTTTAACAAGATAAAACAAAGATGAAAATTACAAGATTAGAAAATCAAAGATCAAAATCACCAAACACCCTAATGGTGTTGGTGATGGGACGAACTAAAGGGAGAAAAAGAAGGAGGAGAGATAAACTAAAAAACTAACTGCCTAAGTGTGTGTGGGGAGGGCTTTATATAGCCTTGTCTTTTTGGTTGGTGAGTGGGCTATCTCCCGTTCTTCTTGTCTTCTCGTCTTTTTCAGAAAAGTTGACGTTTTCGATTCTGATTCGGGATTTGTCGTCGATTAAATTCAACTCGTTTTTTAATTTCTTCGTTTAATAGACTTGAGTTTCTTCGACTTATTTAAATCTTCCATCTTTGGTCCTTTTCTTCGATAAATCTTCGAATAGGCCCAGTGACTTCAAATCTTTTGCATCTCTTGGACAATAGACTTTATCTTCAGTCCTTTTCTTCGGTAAAACCCGTGCAATCCCATGTTTTCTTTAATATTCATCTGGTTGGCTCTGAAAACACAATAAACACAAAAACCACGCATAATTCCAAACAAATGATATTAAATACGTGTTTTGGTCTCGTTTTAGCCAGAATTAAGTAGTAAAAGGATGGGTGTTTACACACCTATCAAGCAGCCACTATCTAGGTACCAAATAGGCTTCCTGAGATCACACTACACAAGTTAAAGAAAATGGTCAGTTTTGTTTTGAAACCCACCTTTGTTGGGTGGGGGTTTTAGATCTAGAAGGTGTTCTAGATCTAGAAGGTGTTCTAGATCTGAAGGGTCCTCTTGTTGAGGGTATGTGTGATTGCTCAGAAGAAGAAGAGGTCTGAATAGCTTTAGCTTTCTTAGCCTGAAGGGCTTCACCTCTTCTGAACCACTCTATATGGTTGTGATCAGATGTAGTGTGGACATCGCTTCCACAAGTCTCACAACATTTGGAAATAGAGTTTGGATTTCTTGGTTTAATACCTCCTCTGAGTGAGATGATACGATTATGTCCATGAGTGTCATGGTCATAACTTCCACAAATATTGCAAACAGGGTAATAGTGGGAGTCATATGAGTGATGATTGCCCATACCATAATGAATGCATGGTGCGAAAGGCATATTTTGCCTGGAATGAGATGCTTCAGATTTGTGAGCATCAGCACTTGTTTTGGCCAGCATATACTGAGTGTGTTCACAAGTGCGATGGTCAGTCCTTTCACATTTGGTACAATAAATCACTTTTAGGCAAGTTTTAGTGAGATGGTTGATAACTAGTTTTAGTTATAAAAATTTGTTCGTTGATGAATGTCTAATCGAATTGATCTGGTTTAACTATGCGACTCAGTCGTTCTTTGGTGGAAACAAAAGTTGTGTCGTTGTAGTATATTAAAAGTGCAAAAACAATTAAGGTAAATCTAAAATCTAACTTAAAATAAATGACGGGAATTTAAAGCGAGACTAAAAGTAAATGGCACTTAATTAAATCTAAACTAATTAAACGTAAATGGTGCAAAGTTAAATCTTTGAAAAGTAATTTAATTAAATGACTTAAAAATTAAAACGTGACGGAAAATTAATCAATTTAAAACTTAAAACATAACAAAAATAAACAAACCGAGTGAATTCCATCGCAATGCGATCGGAATCGTGTCGCAATGTCACCTAAAGGAATCCTATCGCAATACCGATCGCAATCACCTATCGCAATAACAAAAAAAAAACAAACCTGTCGCAATGATCTCAATCGCAATCCTATCGCAATAACTAAAATCAAACCAATCGGAATGTTGAAACTTAAACCCAATCGCAATGTCACAACCTGAGTCTGTCGCAATATCACCCAAAAGGAAACTAATCGGAATCCCAATCGCAATACGCGTCGCAATGCAAAACCCTTATGCGATGCACCGATCGTAATATGGGTCGGAATACCAAAACCCTTATGCGATGCACCGATCGCAATGCTGGTCGCAATATGACCCGTCGCAATAGGGTTAACCTTTGCGATGGCTTGTGATTCGAAATAAGCAAATCTAATAAGCTAAGTTGAATAAGCACAAACCAAAACTTGATTAAAAAGATATAAAACGAGACAATAAGCAACAAAGTTAAAGACTTTTTAAGACACGAAATAATAAAAAAACAATAAGCAAACTTTAAGGAAAATGAAACTTTTTAGAAAACTTAGAAAAACAAATAAGCTAAGTATAAAACAAGACAATAAGATTGTCAAACTTATGGCTTATCTTATACAAAAACTTACACAAAGTAAAAAGATAAACTTTTTAGTAAAATAAACAAAGAGATTAAGCAATTTCTTGCTTAATCCGAATTTTAGAACAACCAAGAACAAGAGAAAGGTAGAAGGAGAATGATAAAAGTAAACTTGATCAAATGTAAATAAAGATTAAAGCAACAAAATTAAGAACACTTACTTGGAATTAAAATGAATTAAAGTGCAAGACAAGTATTTAAAATGACATGAATTTAAAGAGCAAGTAATTAAAAGGTGGAAGACTAATTGTCACTTTAGCCAACGAGTGTAAAATGAAATGATCCTAATCTATATATAGGAGAGATTAAGGAGTGTTTAGGAAGCTTCCTTCCTCTTTCCTCTTTTCCTTAATTTCACACTTAAGTCCTTCAGCCTTTAATCTTCTTTAATCTTGGACTTTAATGACTTTTGGCTCGGTATTTCTTTGGACTCGTCTTTTAATTCTTCAATAAATAAGACTTGAGTTCTTCGGCTATTAGTAAACTTCCGTCTTTTGACTTTTTCTTCGATAAATCTTCAGAATTGGTCTTGGACTTCCGTTCTTTTTGCACTCTTGATTTCTTGACTCCGTTTTTCATCTTTTTCTTCAATAAAAGCCCGTGAATGCCCGTGTTTTCTCCACTTTTCACCTTTTCGTCCTAAATCACAACAAAAACACAAACCACGCATAATTCCGACATAAATGACATAAAATACACGTTTTGGCTCGGTTATTATCGTAATTAAGTGGTAAAAAGGATGGGTGTTTACACACCTATCAAATCCCCTACACTTGACCATTGCAATGTCCTCATGCAATGCATTAGTTACAAAGCACGTTTACATTTTTCATAATAATCAATCCATGTTGGCCTTTATTAAAGAGATAGAAAATTATAAACATTCAAAGTAAAGAAATTAAAAACATACCTTGTGTTTTGAAAATGTCATGAATAATCATCATCCTCAAGTTTTCTTTAACACCCCCAAATTTACACGCAGCGGAATACATCTTTGGGTGCTAAACAATGATACAACCTTGGTTTAAAATTGCGTTTTGCGATCAAATGCGTTAAAGGTCCTAGAGACCGATGCGTGATGCGAGTTGCGAATGCGAGCGCAATTTGGACGCGATGCGTTTTACAATAAAACAAATAAAAAGATTTTTTTTATATTTAGTGAATAAAACGAAGTAGACTGTAAACGCAATAAATTTACAAATATTCACTAAAATATATGAATAGCCAATTAATCTACTTGTAATACAAATAAGTCACTAGTTCGTGACACAATATACTTAAAAACAACATTTTAACCTTCAACTAAATGTTTGTTAAATGAGACTTCTAACTTCAGATACCATCGAACAAAACTAACTTGTAAATTTATTTTTAAATTATTTGATCTTGAATTCCATGTAATCTACATGGATCCTTGTTATTGTTATTACTCAATGTGGTAGAACGAGGAATCGTAAATGATTAGAGTATATCTTATATATACATGATGAAGTGTTCCTATAACGTATTAAATGTATACCTATAAGTTATACAAGTGGCTAACAATATTGATTCATTCATAATTAAATCAATAGAAATCTTAGTTCATTCATAATTTTAATGATGCATGATCATTAATCGAAGGCTAATTTGGATGTTCGTATTGTGTTTATTTTGGACGGTTTTAGACAAATTCTATTGGAATTTCATTATGATAAGTTAGCTTCTTTCAAATGGTTTACTTTTTCTAAAATGACCTAAATTCCATATTGCGAAAATTGCGACCATTGCTAGCATTACACAAATGCGGAAAGTTGCGATCCAATGCGAACGCATTTTGTGATGACCTTGCATTAGACACGCTGTTGCGAAATCCTAAAAGCAATGCAATAATGCGTGCAATTTGTGCAATGATGCACGCATTTTTAAACCAAGGATACAACAACACATAATTTATAAAGAACGACTCGAAAAGAGACATTTTAGATTTATCGTTCCTAAAACATTGATCAGAGTAGCGTAGTCCCAAGTAATCGTTACCAAAAGATAAGTTAAAACAACATATTAGTTTGTTTTAAAAATGGAACGATAAATGAATCAAAGAGTTTGAACAACAAAAGCAGTGCACAACTTCATTCCCGTGACCTCCAAGCTTCCACTTCATGATTACCTGAAATACATGTGAGTAAAACAATCAGCAAAAATGCCGAGTGAATCTATAGGTTTATGTAATCCATTTGAACACAAGCAAAGATTATAAGTTTGTGGCATGCTTATAAGCATCAAATAATAATTTGCATCAACAATGATAATTGTATATAGCATAAATTGCAATAAGCTCATGGAACCGAGCCCTTAAACACTCCCATATCAGTCTAATAAGACGAGAGATTTATTAATTGTCGTTTACCTCCAGATTATCGGTACATTGCCGTATACCTGACTTCTCAATACAATATGCTCAAACAGTGTGGAGGTCGGGCCTAAGCTTCTATGACAAGTCCACAAAAACTGAACCGGGGCGGCTTCCCCCATAGATCTATTAATTGTACTAGCGGTTAACCCATCATAGGTTAATTAACGGTCCATAATTGAGGTTTTAACAAAGGCAATCACTTAATGCAATTTAAAGGCAACCACGGGTCCATTCATAGAGGGACAAAGCATACCATAAAAATCTTGTGTTCTAAGTTTATAAAACATGTATTCCCCCTCGCGGGTTTAAAATCATTTAATAACTAGTATAAAGCGAGGCTATAGACTCACGTTGATAATGAAAGGCGGATTATCGGCTACCGGCGTGCTTCGGTTACGGAAACCTATATAAATAATAATCGGTCTTAGACTATTGTCTAATGACTTTTATCAAAATAACAATATACATATGATGATTTTGTATATATGATGATGATCAAGTTGGTTTATATATCATTGTTTACTCATTTTAGTGTTTACGTATTGGTAAATTTTTACTAGTTTACTAGTTTTACCTACTTACCTATTTTAAGTCCAATAAGCTTAGTATAAGTTCTTTAACTTGTTTTAATCAATTTTATACCTATATTATCAGTATCTATACTTTCCATGTTGGGCCCAAATGGGTTAAGCCCAATAAGTTCTTTTTATAAGTGTTTAACTTATTTAGTCCAATTATTAGTCCAATATGCTTATTTAGCTCGTTAATGTCCGTATGTCCTATAGTTCGGGTTTTATCGGTTTTTACTTGTATTAGTTACTTATATATCAGTATATGACTTTTATAAACTTTACATTAGACGGGTTTGATCGTCTAAGTTTTATTTGGGAAAAACGTTAATTTTACGGTAACAGCCGAAAAAATCGTAAAAATCAAGTTTATAGTTTTTATTACTTATAAGTATTATTCCACAACCATTTATATAATTCATCCATTTAATTAACCTTTTACATATTTATATAAATAAATTTCATAAGTTAGTGGGTTTTTATTTTACATTTTATACAATAAAATTTGAGTGCTTATATAATAATAATAAACATTAATTCTCAAAATCTGATTTTTATCTTCATGTTCACCATTTTTATCATATCTAGAGTTCTATAATGAATTAGAAGCTCATTTTGGATGACATGTTCTTCATATTATGTGCTACATTTAAATAAGTTATAGCTACTGCTTATTTTAAGTTTATCTTGCCTTAACAGTCCCTACAAAACTGCTTATTCAGATTAGAACACCCAACTTGTTTTGATCATATCTCACTCATTATATTGATTCCGTTACATGGCCAACTCTCACATGTGTATAACATCTTGTACTTACTGTAAATGGATCATACCATGCAAGTTTATCAGTTCAAGTTTTAGTTATATACTGTTTTTATACAGCCAACTAAATAAGCATGATTTTAGCCTCATTTCTTATAGTTATTAACCTTTTTAAGCATATCTATCAACACTTGATCCCCACACAACATTTTTATCATCATATATACATCATATACATATACAATAAGAAAGAAAATACATTTCTTCTTTACAAAAATAACAAGAGAAAATAGAGAGGATGATCTTCTTTACCAACCAAGTGTATTTCTTGTTTTTGGAAGACAAGAACTTGATGAACACCACAAGTAACTCCAAGATCATCAAACACCAAGAACAATAGTTGAGAAATCAGCCCTAGGACACAAGCAAATCACCTCCAATGTTGTTAATATGGCCACCAAATGATCAAGGCTTCAAGATAACTCCATGATAGAGCTAGTAAACATGTATTTCATGGCTAGAAAAGTTCAAAAGGGGTGTTTGTAGCTTGAAAGTGGATGGCAAGGGGTGATGTGGTTGAGAGGATTTGAGGTTGGTTGCATGTAAGTAAATGGTGTGTGTGAAATGTTGATGGTTTTAGCTAGTGGAAGTGGAAAGTTGTAGCTTAAGGTGTAAGCTTTGCTTACACTTGTAAGTGTTTAGCTAACATGATGCCACATATGGTTGTGGTGTCATGTTGGTGCCATCCAAGCTAGCTAGTGGGGTGGGACAATGTATTTTGTCCCATCTCACTAGTTTACGGGTATTCCTCGATTCTAGTTTTCTCGATTTACGTGCCCTCGGGTCGTTTCACGAAAAACGTTTTTATAAATTATGAATCAACGTCACAAAACGAATCCAATAAAAATTGTCTCATCAAAAACGGAGTTCAAAAACGTAAATACGTAATCCTAAGGTTTCCGGTTTAGTCGTAAAGGACGCTAAATTATGCACGTAAGCAAAAATTTAAATCCGTAAATTGTGAGTTCGTCAACCAACACAAAAATAAGTTTCAAAATATTATACGAGAAAATATTTCACTACCTGAAAATGTTAGATTGTACTTTTTAAAAGTTTAAACGCACACGAAAAATAATAACATAACGACTCGATACGTAATTGAAACGATATCGTCGAAAGTATTAAATATCGAAACTATCGATAATAAAATATAAAAATTTTGGCATCCGTCGGTATCGCGATCACTAGTAGTCCTTGTTGCTCGTCAAAATATTAAAATATAATATTTAATATCGGTTTCAACTTAAACCGTTAAACATAATAATATTTAACGTTATAAAATACTTCAAAATAATTGAAAATAGAATTAAATTATGACCTTATTTTTACAGGTTTACATCCTCACCACCTTAAGAGAGCGACGTCCCGGCGCTCAACTCGCCTCACTTTCGCCAATGCGCACTAAAGTCTCAATAAATATCGTCGTTAAAAGTCAAAAAGATATTACATAATATGTGTTCTACATGATCGGACGTCATCGGATGATGCCGTCTCAAGTTCTCACAACTTACGATCATTTGACTAGATCACACACCATGTAAGTACATAAAAGAAAAGGTCGAACACAAACATCGAGTATAGATCTCCACCGTTAATCATCGAGAAAACCTTGAACGAACCCTCGATAGTATCTCAAGAGTCTTTCCACTTGCGGTGTCGGCTTCAACATACTCCTCGAGGTCGTAACGAATTTATTAACTCCATTCATTAAGAGATTCGGTCCTCAATCATTCCACGAGTACACACATAAATCTTGGTGACACTTATCGTTTCTTCTTATACACTGCTTCCCGAGATTCATTTTAAACTCAGAATAAAATAGTGATCTTCAATACGAGGAACAGAACGAGATAAAAATGACTTCAATAAACGCATAAACGAACAAGATGTGGTAAAATGATTTAAGATTAACGATCGACGAGGGATCTCAACTCACATAACCGTAAAACATAATTATTCACAATACTAGAAAAATGAGAGCGAAGAATGAATTAAATATTAACATTAAAATAACGTTTGTCACAATCATCCATCCCGGTTTTGGTATTACCTTAAAACGCAATTGAGGTACTTTCTTGATAAAGATGATATATCAAAATAGGAGTTAGATAGCTTCATAATTTATTTTGGTTGTCTTAAGAAACTTTGAAAGATTGGCATGAATTTATTAATTAAACTCGTATTGATGTTTACAATTAGAAAATATAATTTCTAAATTAAATCATTATTAGGAATATAAATTAAACTGGTAATTTCATTACATTAAAAGTAAAGTATAATAAGTCAATTAGTTCAAAAGGTAGAACATAATTTTGTTTTAAACATTAGTTTTAGTTATACAAAATATGGTGTATAAATTTGACCTTTTACTTGTGATGGTTATTTCGATAATTGAAAATCATTGGAAAATGTATAAACATAAAAAATTTATAATATATTGTAGAAATACTTAAAGGTGTTTATTATTTCAATATAAATATGGAATATATTCGGGTTTTCGAAATGTGACAAGATAACAAACGAATACGAATGAAAACAATAGTCAACAATTAATACGAAATCAATGGTACAAAAGAGAACGAAGCAAATGTCGTATGAATTCTTAAAGAGAATAATAAAATAAAGGCGTCGATGGTAAGACGATAAGAAATAATAGATTAAACAAGTTGTCAATTTTTGTTAGTGCGGTCGGTGGTTCACCAATATCAGCTCGTTAACTTAGCGGTAGTCGTTACACGATCGGAAATAAGATCCATACAAAATTTTTGATAAAATAAAATTTCTAATAATCACTTGTAATTAAACAAATCAAATGAACGATGTTAGTGTTTAAAGAGAGAAGTCAAAGCACGGTTCACAAGAGTGGATTTCGAGACAAACGAGAGTGACGGACGTCATCCCGAATATACGGAAATCACTCTAGTGATAATTCACTATTCACGTGCGGAGACATTCCAAAGATCTACCCAGTCGCATAAAGAAGATTGGACGAGAAGGAAGGATAAAACATTGAGACCTTCAAGTCTTTTGCCAACAGTCAGTAATTAGACGAACGGTAAAAAGAAATCAATTATAAGACAAAATGAAGTAACAAGTAGAAAAACGATCGCCGAGTAAAAACGTATCCGTAAGCGCATAATTAGTTCAAGAAAAGGCAAGAAAACGTATGCGGATGCATAGAAATTGCGCTACTTGCATAAAATATAAAGGTTTTCAAAACTTCTTTTCACTTTATTTCATTTTATTTATCTTTATCATAAATACAAGTAAAAAGTTCTTTATTATCAAGATTTTTAAGGTGACTACTATTCAGCCTAGCATGGCTCCATCTAAATTAGACATAGGTGATCAGGCCATGTATAATTTAGGAATAGCAATGCAGTGCTCAGTTTCGTCGAAAAGTATTACGTTTCTTATGTTTATATATAAACCATGCCATTTGTAAAATGGAATTTAAAAATAGTTTATAAATTTATAGGATACAAGTAATTTGTGAGATACTCAATAAGCAACTTTTAATGTTACGAAAAGTATTAAGACCAAAGTAAAAACAATTGGTGAAAATAATCGTAAAACAATATTAGACTTATTTATAAGGTGACATTATGACAACGTATATAGTAGCCAAAGGTTTGCAAAAAGTAGCAAGTAGTTGCTCATAAAACAATCAATGAAACGGTTACAAGTTGTTAATGTTTCAAAAGGTTATAAGATTTAGACGAAAACGCCATGAGACACGCGATAAAATATCGACGAAGAATGTGAAGACAAAACTTCAAAGCTCAACCCAAATCAGTGGAAGGTTAGAAGAAAATAAAAATAAAAATAAAATAACATCGAATGACAAATGAGTCATATATATATAAAGAATAAATCAATCCATATGTGTATTCTATGTAAGATACTAGACACAACATGCTTTTAAGAAAGTATATTATTCATTTTCAAATTACACCATTAATCCGGTAATTGCTAATCCTAAAATATTTCTATTTTTAGACATTTTCACATGCGACTAGTATTAGTTAGTTGTAAAATAATATTCGTTAAAATTTTACGATCTTAAATGAACTCAAAACTGCTTAGAAACGTTTAAAACCCATGTTTCGAATTTTCTGTCAGATTTGACTTTTAAATATGAGCCGATTAATTGACCCGATAAACGACATTTCCAAGACTCGGAGTCTAAAGCATTTTGATGCAAAACGACGTTTCAGACGACTTTCTAGTTTTACCCGAGACCTGAAAACCAATGTAAAATGACCAAAATACCCCTGCAAGTTCTGTGCAGGTTTGACTATTTTATTTTAAAAAACGCAGGTTTTACTTTTAAGTTTTGACCTGTTTATACTGCCCCTACAGTTTCTGCATAAAGTGTATTTTTCGACACTTCTTAACGGCTCAAAATATATACATATATACACACATGTCTTGTGGATTTTATAACAACGAAAAATAAATCTCGTAATGAGCATCAATTAAAATATAGCATGATGAATGACAGAAAATGCTTCAAGGTATTCAACACGAAATTTAGGAAGCAAGACGGTGAAAGACGTTCGTAATTTAGATTCCAAAATGCAATGTAGGCAAATCTCCTTGGTGCCACGATTGTCAAAAACACAAAACATAACAAGAAAAGAATGGAACATTAACATGCTACACTCCGTGAGCGAGAAGGTTAATGAAAGAGGATAATACAAGTTTATAGATGTAAAATCGTATTCCAATCTAGCGCCATAATCTAGACGATGATTTATAAAATGACGATGACGTTACCGAGATATAAGCGAACAATACACTTCGGAGGCGATACATATAAATGTCAATAAATAGCGGTTAGTCTATTCCAAGGACACATTGAGCTACACAATGGTCTGGAGATTACGTTAAAAGACGTCCAAGCACAAATAGCCGGAAGACGATTTGAATATCTATATAGATATCACAAAGGGTTAAACAATGAAAGTAACGCGCGTAGATGAAGTTATGTAAGGTCATAATATAAAAATTTTGCAACAAAGGCAATTTAAATACTTCAAAAATAAATACAGAAAGATCTTGAAAATTCAATGTATTTATTTAAGTTAATCATTAATAAATGATAAACTTTTATCGAAAAGTTTAACGACATAAATATATATCGATAAAGGATTATAGTATTTATTTAGAAATACTTAGCAATAAGGCATACATAATAATGTATACTAAAGTTGTAATCCCAGAAGTAGCTTGAACCTGAAGTCACACGAAGTCCTGTGCACCGACTCTTTGAAAAATAAAAACTAACAGTTATAGTTTAGGTTTTTAAAATAAATACCTAGTTCTCTATAACTCATGGCTCTGGTACCAATCTTTAACACCCCCAAATTTACACGCAGCGGAATACATCTTTGGGTGCTAAACAATGATACAACAACACATAATTTATAAAGAACGACTCGAAAAGAGACATTTTAGATTTATCGTTCCTAAAACATTGATCAGAGTAGCGTATTCCAAAAGATAAGTTAAAACAACATATTAGTTTGTTTTAAAAATGGAACGATAAATGAATCAAAGAGTTTGAACAACAAAAGCAGTGCACAACTTCATTCCCGTGACCTCCAAGCTTCCACTTCATGATTACCTGAAATACATGTGAGTAAAACAATCAGCAAAAATGCCGAGTGAATCTATAGGTTTATGTAATCCATTTGAACACAAGCAAAGATTATAAGTTTGTGGCATGCTTATAAGCATCAAATAATAATTTGCATCAACAATGATAATTGTATATAGCATAAATTGCAATAAGCTCATGGAACCGAGCCCTTAAACACTCCCATATCAGTCTAATAAGACGAGAGATTTATTAATTTTCGTTTACCTCCAGATTATCGGTACATTGCCGTATACTTGACTTCTCAATACAATATGCTCAAACAGTGTGGAGGTCGGGCCTAAGCTTCTATGACAAGTCCACAAAAACTGAACCGGGGCGGCTTCCCCCATAGATCTATTAATTGTACTAGCGGTTAACCCATCATAGGTTAATTAACGGTCCATAATTGAGGTTTTAACAAAGGCAATCATTTAATGCAATTTAAAGGCAACCACGGGTCCATTCATAGAGGGACAAAGCATACCATAAAAATCTTGTGTTCTAAGTTTATAAAACATGTATTCCCCCTCGCGGGTTTAAAATCATTTAATAACTAGTATAAAGCGAGGCTATAGACTCACGTTGATAATGAAAGGCGGATTATCGGCTACCGGCGTGCTTCGGTCACGGAAACCTATATAAATAATAATCGGTCTTAGACTATTGTCTAATGACTTTTATCAAAATAACAATATACATATGATGATTTTGTATATATGATGATGATCAAGGTGGTTTATATATCCTTGTTTACTCATTTTAGTGTTTACGTATTGGTAACTTTTTACTAGTTTACTAGTTTTACCTACTTACCTATTTTAAGTCCAATAAGCTTAGTATAAGTTCTTTAACTTGTTTTAATCAATTTTATACCTATATTATCAGTATCTATACTTTCCATGTTGGGCCCAAATGGGTTAAGCCCAACAAGTTCTTTTTATAAGTGTTTAACTTATTTAGTCCAATTATTAGTCCAATATGCTTATTTAGCTCGTTAATGTCCGTATGTCCTATAGTTCGGGTTTTATCGGTTTTTACTTGTATTAGTTACTTATATATCAGTATATGACTTTTATAAACTTTACATTAGACGGGTATGATCGTCTAAGTTTTATTTGGCGAAAAACGTTAATTTTACGGTAATAGCCGAAAAAGTCGTAAAAATTAAGTTTATAGTTTTTATTACTTATAAGTATTATTCCACAACCATTTATATAATTCATCCATTTAATTAACCTTTTACATATTTATATAAATAAATTTCATAAGTTAGTGAGTTTTTATTTTACATTTTATACAATAAAATTTGAGTGCTTATATAATAATAATAAACATTAATTCTCAAAATCTGATTTTTATCTTCATGTTCACCATTTTTATCATATCTAGAGTTCTATAATGAATTAGAAGCTCATTTTTGGATGACATGTTCTTCATATTATGTGCTACATTTAAATAAGTTATAGCTACTGCTCATTTTAAGTTTATCTTGCCTTAACAGTCCCTACAAAACTGCTTATTCAGATTAGAACACCCAACTTGTTTTGATCATATCTCACTCATTATATTGATTCCGTTACATGGCCAACTCTCACATGTGTATAACATCTTGTACTTACTGTAAATGGATCATACCATGCAAGTTTATCAGTTCAAGTTTTAGTTATATACTGTTTTTATACAGCCAACTAAATAAGCATGATTTTAGCCTCATTTCTTATAGTTATTAACCTTTCTAAGCATATCTATCAACACTTGATCCCCTCACAACATTTTTATCATCATATATACATCATATACATATACAATAAGAAAGAAAATACATTTCTTCTTTACAAAAATAACAAGAGAAAATGGAGAGGATGATCTTCTTTACCAACCAAGTGTATTTCTTGTTTTTGGAAGACAAGAACTTGATGAACACCACAAGTAACTCCAAGATCATCAAAAACCAAGAACAATAGTTGAGAAATCAGCCCTAGGACACAAGCAAATCACCTCCAATGTTGTTAATATGGCCACCAAATGATCAAGGCTTCAAGATAACTCCATGACAGAGCTAGTAAACATGTATTTCATGGCTAGAAAAGTTCAAAAGGGGTGTTTGTAGCTTGAAAGTTGATGGCAAGGGGTGATGTGGTTGAGAGGATTTGAGGTTGGTTGCATGTAAGTAAATGGTGTGTGTGAAATGTTGATGGTTTTAGCTAGTGGAAGTGGAAAGTTGTAGCTTAAGGTGTAAGCTTTGCTTACACTTGTAAGTGTTTAGCTAACATGATGCCACATATGGTTGTGGTGTCATGTTGGTGCCATCCAAGCTAGCTAGTGGGGTGGGACAATGTATTTTGTCCCATCTCACTAGTTTATGGGTATTCCTCGATTCTACTTTTCTTGATTTGCGTGCCCTCGGGTCGTTTCACGAAAAACGTTTTTATAATTTATGAATCAACGTCACAAAACGAATCCAATAAAAATTGTCTCATCAAAAACGGAGTTCAAAAACGTAAATACGTAATCCTAAGGTTTCCGGTTTAGTCGTAAAGGACGCTAAATTATGCACGTAAGCAAAAATTTAAATCCGTAAATTGTGAGTTCGTCAACCAACACAAAAATAAGTTTCAAAATATTATACGAGAAAATATTTCACTACCTGAAAATGTTAAATTGTACTTTTTAAAAGTTTAAACGCACACGAAAAATAATAACATAACGACTCGATACGTAATTGAAACGATATCGTCGAAAGTATTAAATATCGAAACTATCGATAATAAAATATAAAATTTTTGGCATCCGTCGGTATCGCGATCACTAGTAGTCCTCGTTGCTCGTCAAAATATTAAAATATAATATTTAATATCGGTTTCAACTTAAACCGTTAAACATAATAATATTTAACGTTATAAAATACTTCAAAATAATTGAAAATAGAATTAAATTATGACCTTATTTTTACGGGTTTTACATTTTCACTTTCTCCAAACCAAGCTTAAAAACGAGATCATTGTTATTATAAGTTAGCAAACTATCACGAACTCATGTGGGCCAATTATTCACTTAGACTCCCTTATTCCTAGGTGTATCTCTTATATTTTATTTTTTTCTTGAATGATCACGAGGATGCATTGTTGACTTATTTCGATAGTTATTTAGTCCGAAAATAAAGTGAACGATTTAATCAATAGTTAGCTAAAGGACAAAATCTTTTAAAACTGCTTCTCGGGACCTCATAAAGTTCATATCTTGGCATAACTCGCTTCGCGATTTGAGACCTTACTCGGACCGATATTTGGCAGCGACTTCATACTTCAAACCTTGAGAGACGTTCATGAAATAATGGTCTTCTCTTCATATAGGAATTTCTTCACTTGAAGTTTTGAGAGATTCATACTTGGACCACGACTTCTTCATTTTTCTCCAATCTTTATTTTGGACTTTGATATACAACGATCCGCCTCCTTTTTGGACTTGGCTTTATTTATCCTCATACCTTGTTAGGGCCTTTTTGGATAGATTCCTCCGTGACTTTTGGGGAGTTTTTGCTTTTCGTCGTGTGTCTCGATCCTTCATATAGATTTTTGATAAATGATTCTTCACATCACTTGGGATCTTTAGCAACAAAATATAGCCCTCATGCCTTGTTAGGACCTTTTTGGACTCGCCAATCTTCGCATCCCGCTTCAATAAGTTATGCCTTGGCTATGAACTCTAATCCATACTGAGCAACTTTTAAACGATCTTGGGCTAGAAGCTAAGTAACTTTTCAAATCGTACAACCTTATTTATTGCAGATAAATTTATTAGCAAGCGATGGGAGAATAGGCTCATAATTAACTCACATAAATTCACGAAAGAATACCGAACTTATAATTGACTCTATCATCTCTCGTTCTCCACAGTTTAAAATCTCAAGTAATGAGACTCGTGGATGCTTAGCCTATTAAATCAAAGTTTTGGGTTTTCGAGTCGCCTATAGGATCTTGCCAACTCTTAGACTTTTTCAAGTTTAGAAATCGCATTTTAAAGTTCCCTTGATAAACGACTCTCTAGGATCAATTATAGGAACTTGCGAAAAGTTCTTGTTCTTAACCCGTGAGAGTTAAGACTTTCGCGTTTTATAGCTGCCTTTATAAAAGCCTAGCAAAACTTGACTTAAACACGTTAAGGATACTAGCTAGAGTACTCTTAGATAAGTAAACTCGGGTTGAGTCAAAAGATTCACAACGTTTGAAAATTAAAACCACTTTATTAAACATTTATTCTAGCAAAGAAGGAAAATAACTATACAAAAGTAAAAACTAATAGGCCAAAATAGATCAAAAATTTTGCAAAAATGTCGAAAAATTGATTTTCCGGTTAAAATGAGGACAAATACAAGGAAAAGGCCACTTAACTTCGATAGAAGTCCCCCCTACACTTAATATAAACATTGTCCTCAATGTTTAAGCATGTGGGAGTAAACTCCCCTACACTTAGGACATTGTGCACTTTGTTTAAATCTCGCTAAGGAAGAGACAACTATAGAGATTCCTATTTGAATATTGAGAAAATATAAAATAGTGAATCGAAAAGAGTTTAGGATAGAACCGGGAAGAAGTGAACACAGAATCACGGGTCATCAAGAATCATCAAGAGTGGATCATTGAGCTCTAATCCCTGATTAAGAGAGGAGAGGAAATAGCAAACACCAACGGGTCTCCCCTACACTTAGGATAAAGAAAGCGAAAAGATAGATACATGGGTTGCCTCCCAAGAAGCGCTTGATTTTTGATTACCGAGTCGTGAGCCTGACTCGACCTTGATCATCATAGGAAGAAGCATGAAACATATCCACCAAGATCAAAGACATAGTTTTCGTCCATCAAATAGCACAAGCTTAAGGCGAACAAGGCAAGCCAAAGAAGAGTAGGCAAGGTTCCCTTAAGCAGCGATGGAGCACGGTGGAAGCAAGGGTGAAGTGGTGCAAGCAGATTTCCATAAGTTCAAAAAATATTTCCTTTTATTTCATCAGGCGGATACTGAGATGGCTGCAGAATATCGATACCGGGGTCAAACACCTTTTCCTTTAGGGGGAAATAGTACTCAGGCTCAGCAGAGTGTGAAGATGATCCGCGAAGAAGATGCACAACCTCGTCCTCAGAAGGTGGACAAAGAGGTGTTAAATCATATGTGATGCGGATGTTGGTGTCGACCGGTTTCTTCTCCTTTGAAAGAATGTTCTTCAAATCCAAAGTAGGATCAAGACGATAATCTTCAAAATCTAAAGGAGGAGCATCACTCTCATGAGGGAAGTAAGTGTTGAGAAACGTAGAGAAGTCTTCCTCAAAAGAGTAATCATCTAAAGTAGGATTAAGAATGGATGACGGAGGATCTTCATCATGTGAAGAATCACTCGAAATAGTATCGGCCTCATCAAAATCATCATATGTGGGCAGATCGGGATACTCAGAAGTAAGGTCATCATAATCATCCGAATCTGAGCTAGAATCATCATCATAAGCATCAAAGATCGGTGGAGAATCATAAATGGGATAAGCATCCAAATTGGATGGAGAATCATCCACATCGTCTTGATAAAGTGGATTAGCAATGCAAGAGTCGAATAGAGAATTGTTGTAGATGACAAAATCATCGAGCACATTAATCATATGTGCAGATACTCGTCCAAAGGATTTGCTTGTAAGCTTCCCCATTTTAAAAACTTGTGAATCATTCCCGACTCTTAAGATTAACTCACCTTCGACAACATCAACTAAAGCTCGTCCGGTTCTCAAGAATGGCCTACCAAGTATGAAAGGAATACGAGGGTCCATTTCATAATCAACAACGACAAAATCGACCGGGAAAGTAAATGTGCCAACTTTGATGAACACATCTTCGGCAATACCAACGGGGTAAGCGAGAGTGCGATTTGCAAGTTCAAGAGTCATCTTTGTTGGAGTAAGGTCGGGTAATGATAGTGTTTTCCAAACACTCAAAGGCATAAGATTAATACTGGCCCCGAGATCAACTAGGGCAGTAATTTCTTCGGTTTTGTTAAAGAGGCAAGGCAACACAAAACGACCGGGATCTCCAAGCTTTTCCGGAAGTTCCTTAAGAATAACTGCAAAGCAGTTTTCATTTAAGCGTGTGTTGGCGAGCTCAATCAGCTTCTCCTTCTTGTTAAGCAATTCCTTAAATGCTCTAACAAATTTCGGCATGTGGACAAGTGCTTCAACAAGGCTCATGTTGATGTTCATTTAAGAGAGCATCTTCACATAGCTTGACACTTGACAGTCATTCTTGGTTAGCTCGTTGGTCTTGCCTAAGCGAGAAGGATATGGGATACTAGGTTTGGGTGGTGAAGGTGAAGGTGGTAAAAGTTGAGATGTTGAAGGGTTCTTCTTGGGAACATCGTCATGACGAGGCGGAGACGGTAATGGTGCACTAATACTAGGTGTAGGAGGAGTAGGGATAAATGGTGGTGGAGGAGGTGTAGATGATGGGGGCGGTATCGGTGGTCCTACTATGGTGACTCCACTACGGGTAGTAATAGCACTTACATTCGCTCGCGGATTGGTGACGGTGTTTGAAGGTAGAGAACTTGCAGTAGAAGGTTGAGCGGCGGCAAGAAACTAGCAAGCATATTCTTAATATAATTCGTTTGAGTGCTGAAAGAGGATTGAATATTATCTCGAACCTCGGATCTTATCTCATTCCCTTGCTTGGTGATATCTCCTTTCAAATTGATGATTTGCCTCTGCAGATTTTTGATTTACTCACCTTGGGTTCTCATGATGGCTTCAACATCGGGGTTAATGGGTGGGGCTTGTTGAGCGGGTGGGTGATAAGGATTAGAAGCTCTTGGTGGGATTTGGTTGCTTCTATTGTAGTTTTTGTTGGTGGGGTTTTGGTTTTGAGGAGAAAAATCGGGTGAAAGGTAGTTGTTGGACCGGTAACTCAGCAAATTTCGATCCCCTTGAGGTCGAGCTTGGTAATTTTCCGGTGAATAATTACCATAAGCTGCATACATATTTTCCGGATTTCCTTGTGTAGAAGGACAATCGGTGTATGAGTGAGGACCGCCGCATGTTTCAGAAGAAGGTGCAACCGCTTTAACTTGTTGTTGTTGTTGGTTTGAGGAGAGAAGCAAGATACTTTTGTTCATTTCAGTCATCATGCGGGTGAATTCGGTCATGTCAGGGTTTTCTGAAGTAGAGGAAACATTGACTCTCGGTTTGTTCCTTAAAGAAGCGGAGGAATCCCAGTTTTTATGATGAGTAGTCATGTTCTCAATAAGCTCTCTACACTCCTCGGGTCTCCTTTTCATAAATGTGCCACCGACGGCTGCATTAATCGTATCACGATCTCGAAAAGTCAAACCTATGTAGAAAGTATCAATTAAGGTCACAGTCTATCGATCAAGACATTATATCTTTCCCAAGCATCAAAAAGAGATTCATCGGGTTCTTGCATGAAATCGCTGATTTGATTGCGAAGGCTCGTGACCATGGATGTTGGAAAGTAGCGCGACAAAAAGCGTTGAGTCATGTCATCCCAAGTGTGAATTGAATTCTTTGGAAGACGATCAAACCATTTCTCGGCATGATGTGATAAAGTATGTGGAAAGAGTTGAAGGCGTAGAACATCCATTGTGGCACCGGGAAACTTCATGCTTTGAGTGATTGTAATGAACTTGTCGAGGTGTTTGTTGGCATCATCATCAGGCATTCCTCGAAAAGGATTTGTTTGCACTTGCTGAATCATGTGGTGCTTCAACGAAAACTCCGGAGCCGTGATTTGCATCAGCACAATCGGTCCTCCTCGTCCAAACATGGTTGGTTGACAAAGCTCCTCTATTGTCCGAAGATCGGGCTGTGGAAGAACATTGTTGTTATTGTTGAGGTGCGGTGGATTATTATTGTTGTTAACACCTGACATGCTTAAATCTTATCGAGTCTCGGTCTCTTGATAATTAGAAGATCTAGTACGCATACGCCTTCAAAAGTAAAAGAAAAAGAAACCAAACACAAAGAGAATATATATACACAATAAAGATAATTTTTTTTGGATCTTTGAAATTTTTAATTTTTATGGACTTTTATCATTTTTAATTTTTTTTGGTTTTTTGAATTTTTTTAAGCAAGAAAAATAACGCTCACGAATGAATGGATCCCAAAAAGTAACGCGTCTTTCACAGAAAGCCGTTAATCTTTACGAAAAGAGCCGGCAGTGGAGCCATTTGATAACTAGTTTTAGTTATAAAAATTTGTTCGCTGATGAATGTCTAATCGAATTGATCTGGTTTAACTATGCGACTCAGTCGTTCTTTGGTGGAAACAAAAGTTGTGTCGTTGTAGTATATTAAAAGTGCAAAAACAATTAAGGTAAATCTAAAATCTAATTTAAAATAAATGACGGGAATTTAAAGCGAGACTAAAAGTAAATGACACTTAATTAAATCTAAACTAATTAAACGTAAATGGTGCAAAGTTAAAACTTTGAAAAGTAATTTAATTAAATGACTTAAAATTAAAACATGACGGAAAATTAATAATTTAAAACTAAAAACTTAACAAAAATAAACAAACAGAGTGAATTCCATCGCAATGCGATCGGAATCGTGTCGCAATGTCACCTAAAGGAATCCAATCGCAATACCGATCGCAATCACCTATCGCAATAACAAAAAAAACAAATCTGTCGTAATGATCCCAATCGCAATCCTATCGCAATAACTCAAAATCAAACCAATCGGAATGTTGAAACTTAAACCCAATCGCAATGTCACAACTTGAGTCTGTCGCAATATCACCCAAAATGAAACTAATCGGAATCCCAGTCGCAATACGCGTCGCAATGCAAAACCCTTATGCGATGCACCGATCGCAATATGGGTCGGAATACCAAAACCCTTATGCGATGCACTGATCGCAATATGACCCGTCGTAATAGGGTTAACATTTGCGATGGCTTGTGATTCGAAATAAGCAAATATAATAAGCTAACTTGAATAAGCACAAACCAAAACTTGATTAAAAAGATATAAAACGTGACAATAAGCAACAAAGTTAAAGACTTTTTAAGACACGAAATAATAAAAAAACAATAAGCAAACTTTAAGGAAAATGAAACTTTTTAGAAAACTTAGAAAAACAAATAAGCTAAGTATGAAACAAGCCAATAAGATTGTCAAACTTATGGCTTATCTTATACAAAAACTTACACAAAGTAAAAAGATAAACTTTTTAGTAAAATAAACAAAGAGATTAAGAAATCTCTTGCTTAATCCGAATTTTAGAACAACCAAGAACAAGAGAAAGGTAGAAGGAGAATGATAAAAGTAAACTTGATCAAATGTAAATAAAGATTAAAGCAACAAAATTAAGAACACTTACTTGGAATTAAAATGAATTAAAGTGCAAGACAAGTATTTAAAATGACATGAATTTTTAATTAAAAGGTGGAAGACTAATTGTCACCTTAGCCAACGAGTGTAAAATGAAATGATCCTAATCTATATATAGGGGAGATTAAGGAGTGTTTAGGAAGCTTCCTTCCTCTTTCCTCTTTTCCTTAATTGCACACTTAAGTCCTTCAGCCTTTAATCTTCTTTAATCTTGGACTTTAATGACTTTTGGCTCGGGATTTCTTTGGACTCGTCTTTTAATTCTTCAATAAATAAGACTTGAGTTCTTCGGCTTTTAGTAAACTTCCGTCTTTTGACTTTTTCTTCGATAAATCTTCAGAATTGGTCTTGGACTTCCGTTCTTTTCGCACTCTTGATTTCTTGACTCCGTCTTTCATCTTTTTCTTCAATAAAAGCCCGTGAATGCCCGTGTTTTCTCCACTTTTCACCTTTTCGTCCTAAATCACAACAAAAACACAAACCACGCATAATTCCGACATAAATGACATAAAATACACGTTTTGGCTCGGTTATTATCGTAATTAAGTGGTAAAAAGGATGGGTGTTTACACACCTATCAATGGTTATTTAGACCACATAAATCACAAGCCCTTTTAAATTGTGTCTTGTACTTGAGATGAGGAGAGTCTGAAGGTTCATCTCTGAACCGTGTTGGTGTTTGCTGCTGCCTGAGTTGTAATTTAAGATCATAGATATCTTGCATGACAAGAGACATTCTCTCATCTTCCTCAGATCTAGCATTCTTTAGTTTTTTTGTTGAAACTGAAGAGGTAGTTCCCATATATGATCCTTCAGCAGGAGCTGAAGAGTTCTTTGAAGTGTCAATTTTGACATTTTTGGAAGAACTGCCTTTGTGTGTGGTGTGAGACTTGATGATAGACTGGATAGTTTTGGGTCCAGTAGAGGGTTCAGCACCAGCCAGCTTCTCCAAAGGAGGAAGTGGGGTACTTACTTCATTTTCTATATAATCATATGAGTCATCCTCAGTAACTGAGGATTCAACTGGTGCTGAAGTGTCAACACATGCTTGTAACTCAGGAAGAAGGATTCGTCCAGTGTCATGATTGGGTAAATTATCTTCACCTGACCTTTCAATGTCAGGGATCGAGATACCATCCTCATTTGAGGCTTTGACAAAGACAATAGATTTGGTGCTGGAGGATCCTTTAGCACCAAGGATTTTCTTCTTTTGAGCAGGTATTTGTTCACTTATTCATTGATTTATCCTATCAGAGTTTCTAAGCCAAGATTTAACAATGTCTTTTGCTTCTATTAGTTCCACTCTAAGAGAGTTATTTTCCTCCAAAATTTCTTTGTTCAATTGTTGAAAAATGAGAATATTAAGTTTAGCTTCTTTTAGCTCTATTTGCTTAGTTTTAAAATCTTCAAGTTGTAAAACAAGTTTGTGAAATTTTTCAAGCAAATTGTTTCTTTGCTCTTCAACAAATTTTAGATCAATGCACAAGTAATCAAAGACAAATTTAATGTCATATTTATCTTCTAATTCAAGAAGAGTTTGTACCTTTTTGATTGTGACATTGACCTATTCTCTATTTCTGGCACTTTCTCTGGTGACAACATTTGAGCTTGCCACTTCATCATCAGCAAGTGCCATTAACACTTTTACATTTACTAACTCATCATCATCTGAAGAAACATCTTCTTCATCCCATTCATATGCTTCAGCAACAAGTCCTTTGTTCTTGTCTTGCTTGGGGTTTTTGGATGAGGAGCTTTTAGTGCTCATTAAGGCCAATCTTGCCTTGATTTCCCTGTATTTGGCCTCAAAGTCTTTTGTAGGCCTGAGTTCAACCCTGCTTTGCTGAATTGGAGTAGAAGCAATTTGTTTTGGTTGAAATGATGATTGACCAGTTGGTATTGATTGAGCTGGTGAGGAATATGAAGGGAGAGATGTTTTTGAATAACAATCCCTAGCATAGTGACCATTCTTCCCACATTTGTAGCATTCAGTGTCAACTGAAGCTTTTGTGGAGTTAGAGAACTTGCCTCCTTTCTTAAAGAACCTTCTAGGCTTGGCCAGAAGAGCTCTTGCATGAAATTCCTCTTTGAGGTCATTCAGATATTCCTCACTAGATCTAGTATCTTCCTCATCATCAGGACTATCTTGGTAGTCATGAATGACAGCTTCACTGAAGAAGGCTGTGGACAAGGGTGTAGCAATGGTTAATGCTTTACTGTTGCTTGAGCCTTCATAAATCATATCAACTAGGTTTTCTTCATATTTTAGTTTCCCAAAAAGAGAGGCTAGATCACAATCTTTAATGTGATTATCATTTCTCAAGCTTTGGCAGAAACTGAGCCACTTCTTTGGCAATGCATTAACAAAAACTGTGTTGATTTCAAGTTTTGAAAGCTCAACACCATCATTCACAAATTCATTCATCAGTGCTTTATATCTGGTGAATGTTTGTGTGAGGGTTTCCCCTTCTTTGTGCTCGAAGGTGTTGTATTGAAGCTTTAAATCCATGATTATGGTTTCTTTTACATCAGAGGGTCCCTGATGGTAAAGAATAAGGTCCTCCCATGTTGATTTGGCTGTTTTTCTATTTACAACAGAATTCATTTGGTCATCTAGGAGTACAAACATGATGAGACTTTTGAGACGCTTGATAGGTGTGAAAACACCCATCCTTTTACCACTTATAACTGGCTAAAACGAGACCAAAACGCGTGTTTAATATCATTTGTTTGGAATTATGCGTGGTTTTTGTGTTTATTGTATTTTCAGAGCCAACCAGATGGATATTGGAGAAAACATGGGATTGCACGGGATTTATTGAAGAAAAAGACTCAAGACGAAGTCTATTGTCCAAGAGATGCAAAAGATTTGATGTCATTGGGCCTATTTGAAGATTTATCGAAGAAAAGGACCAAAGATGGAAGATTTACATATGTCGAAGGAACTCAAGTCTATTAAACGAAGAAATTAAAAGACGAGTTGAATTTAATCGTCGACAAATCCCGAATCAGAATCGAAAACGTCAACTTTTCTGAAAAGACGAGAAGACAAGAAGAAAGGGAGAAAGCCCACTTCACCAACCAACCACTAGCCTATAAATAGAAAACCCCTCACACTTTTTGTGCCAAGTTTCATTCCAGTTTTCTTTTCTTTTTGTTTCGTAGGGAAGAAGCCAACACCACTAAGGTGTTGGTGATTTTTATTCTTTTTTTCACAAATCTTGTAATTTCAATCTTTTGATTGTTTAAACCTTAATCATCAATATAATCTTTCCATTAATCTTGTTCATCTTCATCTTTTTCATTTAAATCTTAAAGTTCTTATTTGGTTGATTTTGATCTTCAAAAGTTATTGGGTTTTGTGTTTTTATTGTTGGGATTTGATGTTTATGGTTAGTAAATGATTAGTGTTTAGTTTGGTTTAAATCCTTTGGTTAGATTTGGCTTGTTTTGGTTGAAAATCGTATTCCCCTGTTTACTGTTCTTCATCATCCCCAGATATTCCGCATCAACGTCCTTCATCCGGAATATTCATATATTCCGGATCAGTGCCTTTCGTTCGGAATATTTATTATTCCGAGTCAAGTCCTTCATCCGGAATACCTTTTTATTCCGGATCAACGTCCTTCATCCAGAATATCCATTATTCCGGATCAAGCTCTTATTCCGCATAAGCATTTTATTCTGAATGAACCAGACATTCCGCATGAGCAGACATTCCGCATGAGTAGTTTATTCCGCATGAACTCATCTTTGTTTATTTTAACTTGATTTTCAATTATCTATTATCTTAGTTTATTTTCACGACCTTGCTTTTTTTTATTCCTTTTTCGTAGAATAGAAAACCATACCCCTATTTGTCACCAAGAACAACTATTCCACTTTAAGTCGTGATCAATTCGAGAAGATTCTGAGAATTAAATATTGAACCTCATCCAAAAGACTGGTATCAAATGGCGCCGCTGCCGGCTCTTCTCGTAAGGATTAACAGTTTTTTGTGAGAACTTGGATTTTGGGATCCGTTCACCGTGAACGTTACTTTTTCATAAAAATTTTCAAAAATCCTAAAAAAATATAAAATTTTCAAAAATCCTAAAAATTAAAAAACATAAAAACCAAAAATATTTCTTGTTTGCTTTGTTAGTTCTTTTGCAGGTGCATGCGTACACGATCAACGTCTTATCAAGAGCCCGAGCCTCTCGAAGACTTAGACATGGCCGGTGTACACAACAACAACAATAACCCACCTCAAAACAATAACAACAATAACAATCCACCTCTCAACAACAATAATAACAACAACAATGAGCCTCTACCGGATAATCGCCCTATGATTGAACTTTTGCAAGCACATGTAGATGGAAACAATGATCCAATTGTCATACCCGCGATTGCAGCCAACAACTTTGAGCTCAAATCCGGCTTTATTCAGATGGTCTCTGCTCAACCATTCTTGGGGCGTACCATTGATGATCCTCATGACCACATCAAAAGGTTCCTGTAACTCACGAATACGGTCAAATTCAATGGTGTTCCACAAGAGGTGATCCGTTTACAACTTTTTCCCTTTTCTTTAGAGGGAGAAGCCCGACATTGGCTTACAAAGGAACCGCCACAAAGTATTCTGACGTGGACGGATTTGGAGACCAAATTCATAAATTACTTTTTCCCACCCTCTCGTACTACCGCTTTGCGGAATGAAATTATCAATTTTGAACAAAAGTACGATGAGTCTTTTAGTGAATCTTGGGACCGTTTTAAAGACCTCTTGAGAAAGTGCCCACAACATAGTTTTACCAAAGTGCACCAATTTAATACTTTTTATAATGGTTTAAGCATGAATGACCAAGATTCACTAAACAGTGCCTCGGGGGGGGGGGGGGGGGGGTAATATTTTGGTTAAGACTTCTAATGCCGCTTGGGACATTATTGAAAATAAGTCTCGTGTGCAAACCAAGAGTGTTCGGACCAATGCCGCTAGTGCTAGTACTAGTGACAACGACAAGCGACTTGACAAAATTACTACGCTTCTTGAATCGCTTGTTACCCACACCGCTAACAATACCAACAGCATCAACGCTAAAAACGCTCAAGACGCTCAAGTCAATGCTGTTAGCCAACCATGTGAAATATCCGTGGGTCCTCACTCTTACACCACTTGTACCACCACCCAAGACTACCCATCTGAGAATGTGAATGCAGCTACGGTACCTATCCTCTGGCCGCTTATCAAGCTCGTCCTCAAGGAGACCGCAACTTGCTTAGCTACCGCTCAAACAACTTTCTTTCCCCGCCCGGTTTTCCTCCTAACAACCCAAACCAACAACAAAACCTCAATCGCCCTCCTCAACAACAACCTCGTGCACCATACCAACCACCTCACAAACAACCATATCCACCTCAAAGAAACAACCAAGTTTACCAACAACCTGCTTATCAACCACCAGCCTACAATGCTCCTCCCAACCAACCCGCCGCATTACACAAAGATATTGGAACCTACATGAGGACTAATGATGTGATCGTGGACAATCTCCAGCGGGAAGTGCTTAACTTGAAAGCAGACATGGTGAAACAAGGGAACGATCTTCGAGCTGATATGAGAAACACTTTGGTAAGTCAAACGAATGACTTAAGGAACATGATGGCTGGTTTCTTCCAAGGTAATCAATCCTCTTCTTCGGGTACTCTTCCGAGTGACACCGTTGCAAATCCAAGAGGGGAGATGAAAGCCATCACCACTCGCAGTGGCAAAGGTACCAAGGAACCCGAGCTTCCTATACCTCCACCGGTGATTGTGACTAAGGAAAACGAGTCACCTGCTCCTATTCCGCAATCTTCTACTTTCCCAATTCCTCCACCTCTTACTTCTACCCCTCCTCCACCCAAGGATGTGAGTGATCCTACTATCCCAAAGCCTTCCTCTTCTTCTGATATACCTTATCCCTCAAGGTTGAGGAAAGAGAAGCTCAAAAGCAAGGACGATATTCAGGTTTCGAACTTTCTCAAAATGTTTAAACAATTGAATTTTAACATCTCCTTCGCTGAGGCTCTTGCTCACATGCCCAAATATGCGAAAATGTTTAAAGATCTTCTTAGCGACAACGAGAAGCTTCTTGATATAGCTAACACCCAACTTAATGAGAATTGCTCTGCGGTGCTCTTAAGGAAATTACCAACCAAGCTTGGTGATCCTGGTCGCTTCTTAATCCCTTGCAACTTCCCGGGAGTAGAGAATTACATGGCCCTAGCCGATCTAGGTGCTAGTATCAATTTAATGCCTCTAAGCGTTTGGAAGCAATTATCTCTCCCTGAGCTAGTCCCTACCAAAATGACTTTGGAATTAGCTAACCGTACGGTTGCTTATCCAGTGGGGATAGCCGAAGACGTTTTTGTAGGAGTTGACAAATTCACTTTTCCTGCCGATTTCGTCGTCGTCGACTACGAGATGGACCCTCGGGTGCCATTAATTGTTGGTCGTCCATTCTTGAGGACCGGTCGCACTCTCATCGATGTAGAAGCGGGTGAGCTTATCATGAGAGTGGGTGACGATAAAATTGTCTTCAACATGGGAAAGCTTTCTAAACAGCCTTATTCATACGAGAGTGTTAATTGTATTGACGTTCTTGATGAGGCTTGTGAAGAACACTTCAAAGATGCTTGTAAAAGTATTCCTACCTCTCTTCCCAATGTTGAGACCGTTTCCTCTATTGATTCATCACTATCTCTATTTGGAGAAAGTGATTTCCTTTGAAAAGATCTTGAAGCCACCATGGGCGATGTGAACTTAGAAAATGACGATTCTCCCACCGATTGGGATGAAGACATTCGTCTCATTGAGAACCTTCTCAAAGAGGACCATATTTCTCCACCATCTCCCAAGGCTATTGCTATCGATGCTCCTAATTTGAATACGCCTCCCATCGAAAATCCTCAGGATTTAGAACTTAAGGAGTTGCCGTCCCATCTCGAGTACGTGCTCCTTGAAGAAAAGAAGAAGTCGCCCGTCATTATCGCGAAGGACTTGAAAGAAGAAGAGAAATCTCGCCTCATCGCCGTGCTTAAAGATCATAAGAAGGCATATGCTTGGAAAATTTCCGATATCCGCGGAATTGATCCAAACTTTTGTACTCACAAGATTCTCATGGAAGATGACTTCAAACTCACAATCCAAAGCCAAAGAAGGGTTAATCCTCGCATTCATGACGTCATCAAACAAGAGGTTATCAAACTTCTTGATGCCGACTTGATTTACCCTATTTCGGATTTGCCTTGGGTAAGTCCCGTCCATTGTGTGCCCAAGAAGGGCGGAATAACCGTTGTTCCCAATGAACACAACGAGTTGATTCCCACTCATCTTGTTACTGGGTGGAGAGTTTGTATCGACTATCGCAAACTCAATGATGCCACGAGAAAATATCATTTTCCTCTTCCTTTCATGGATCAAATGCTCGAGCGTCTAGCGGGTAATGACTATTACTGCTTTTTAGACGGTTTCTCCGGGTATTTTCAAATTCCCATCGATCCCAAAGACCAAGAAAAGACCACATTCACTTGTCCCTATGGAACATTTTCTTACAAATGCATGCCTTTCGGTTTATGCAATGCTCCTGGGACGTTCCAAAGGTGTATGATGGCTATCTTCCATGACATGGTTGAAGAAACTATGGAAGTATTCATGGATGATTTCTCGGTTTATGGCGATTCTTTTTCTGCTTGCCTTGCCAATTTAGAACGTATGCTTAAGCGGTGTGATGACACTCGCCTTGTTCTTAATTGGGAAAAATGCCATTTCATGGTAAATGAGGGCATCGTGCTAGGACACAAAATCTCCAAAGCCGGTCTTGAATTGGACCGTGCTAAAGTCGATGTTATTGTTAAACTGCCTCCACCTTCAACCGTGAAGGGTGTGAGAAGTTTCCGTGGTCATACGGGCTTCTACCGTCGATTCATCAAAGATTTTTCTAAAATCACTCGCCCGATGACCCACCTCTTGGAGAAAGATACCCCTTTTATCTTTTCTAACGAGTGTCTTGAAGCCTTCAACTTGCTTAAGGATGAGCTTACTAAGGCACCGGTCTTGGTTACCCCTAATTGGGAGCTGCCTTTCGAGTTGATGTGCGATGCTAGCGACTTTGCTATTGGAGCGGTTTTGGGCCAAAGAGTGAACAAACACTTCCAACCAATCCATTACGCTAGCAAGACAATGACAGGGGCTCAATTGCATTACACGACAACCGAAAAAGAGCTTTTAGCTGTTGTCTATGCTTTTGAAAAATTTCGCCCCTATCTTGTCCTTTCTACCACCATCGTGTATACCGATCATTCCGCGTTGAAGTAGTTGCTGACAAAGCAAGATTCCAAACCAAGACTTCTTCGCTGGGTTTTTCTACTTCAAGAATTTAAAATCGAAATTCGTGATAAGAAGGGGGCCGAAAACCTAGCCGCGGATCATCTCTGTAGACTTGAGGATCCTTATCAAGGGGATCATCCGAACAAAGAAATCAATGATTCTTTTCCGCTGGAGACCTTAATGTCTATCAACTCGAGTAATGATGAAGCCCCGTGGTTTGCGAACATTGCAAACTACTTGGCGGGTGGAATTCTCATCGACGGGTTAACATCCCAGCAAAAGAAAAAGTTCTTCAAAGACATTAAGACTTACTTTTGGGATGACCCGTATCTATTCAAACAATGTGATGATTTGATTATTCGCCGATGTGTTGATGGACCGGCAGCTTTAGACATTCTCGAGGATTGCCACAAAGGACCCACCAGTGGTCACTTTGGTCCCAACTACACCGCCAAAAAAGTGTTTGACTCGGGATTTTATTGGCCCACCATTTACCGTGATGCTCACGAGATGGTTAAACATTGTGATGCTTGCCAAAAACAAGGCAAGATCACACATAAAGATGAGATGCCTCAGAATTTCATTCAAGAATGTGAAATCTTTGATGTTTGGGGTATCGACTTTATGGGGCCATTCCCTTCATCTAAAGGAAACAAATACATCCTTGTAGCCGTTGACTACGTTTTTAAATGGGTTGAAGCCAAAGCTTTACCCACTAATGACGCAAGGGTGGTTTGTAACTTTTTGAAGTCGATGTTCGCTAGATTCGGTGTGCCTCGTGCCATTATTTGTGATCGCGGGACTCATTTTTGCAATGACCAATTCGCAATAGTCATGGCTAAGTATGGTGTAAATCATCGTCTTTCCACCGCATACCACCCACAAACTAATGGCCAGGCTGAAATCTCTAACCGAGGATTAAAGCGAATTCTTGAAAGAACCGTGGGAGAGCATCGTGCCTCATGGGCCGATAAACTTGATGATGCTCTGTGGGCTTTTCGTACCGCATACAAGACTCCGATTGGTTGTACACCATATCGTCTCGTGTACGGAAAGGCATGCCACCTCCCCATTGATTTGGAGCACAAGGCTTACTGGGCCTTGAAGTGGGCTAACTTTGATATGAACAAAGCCGGTGACCTACGCAAGATCCAACTCAATGAGCTCAATGAACTCCATAATGAGGCTTATGAAAATTCTTTGATCTATAAGGAAAGGACTAAGCTCATTCACGACTCTAAGATTAAAAACCGAGAGTTCCAAGTTGGAGACACAGTTTTACTCTTTAACTCTCGGTTGAAAATATTTTTGGGCAAGCTGAAATCTCGTTGGTCCGGCCCATTCACCATTGCCCAAATTTTTCCATATGGTACTCTCGAGCTCGCTCAACCTAATGGACCTAATTTTAAGGTGAATGGCCAACGAGTGAAGTTGTACTTTGGTGAGAACATCTCTCAGGAGATGATTCCAACCCTCACCACGTTTCCCATGAACTAATTTTGGGTCGAGTCAGGCTCGTGACTCGGTTATCAAAAACAAGCGCTCCTCGGGAGGCAACCCGAGTATCTATCCTTTTCCGTTTTAAAATCCCAAGTGTAGGGGGACCTCTATAGGTTCTTTGTCTTTGTGTGGTGATGTGATTACAGGAATGAATGCACTTTTGGAACCTTTGAACAACCGTGCTCCCGTGTTATCCGCAATCCGGTTCTATCTCTCAACTATCGTGATTCAATTTTCTTCATACTCACATTGGAAATTGATCACGTTAGTCGTCTCTTCCTTAACTTGAGTTAACCAACGTGCACAATGTCATAAGTGTAGGGGAGACTTTTCCCACATGCTTAAACATTGAGGACAATGTTTATCTTAAGTGTAGGGGGGACTTCTATCGAAGTTTTTAAGTGGACTTTTCCATGAAAATGCCTTCATTAAACCGGAAAATCATCTTTTTCAACATTTTTCAAATTTTTAATTAACTTTGGCCATTTATTCATAACTTTTAAATTTTTATCGTTGCTTTCATATGTATATATCCCGCAATAAAGTCAAAAATATTAATAAAGTGGTGTAGCTAGTTTTGAAATCTTTGACATATTAGGCCCGTTGCGTTTATTTTGACTCAACCCGAATAGACTTACCCAAGTTTATTCTAGCTAGTATCCTTAACCATGTAGACCTTAATTGGTTTATTAGGCTAAGCATCCACGAGTCTCATTACTTAAGATTTTAAATTGTGGAGGACGAGAAATGATAGAGTCAATTATAAGTCGGTATTCTTGCACAAGCTCACTTGGTGTAATTATGTGCCTATTCTCCCATCACTTGCTAATAATTTATCTGCAATAAGTAAGGTCGTACGATTTGAAAAGTTACTTAGCTTCTAGCCCAAGATCGTTTAAAAGTTGCTCGGTAATGATAAGAGTTCATAGCCAAGGCATAACTTATGAAGCGGGGCGCGAAGATTGGCGAGTCCGAAAAGGCCCTAACAATGCATGAGGATTCAATCTTATTGCTAAAGATCCAAGGTGATGTGAAAAGCATTATTCCCAAAATCAATATGAAGGATCAAGACTCACGACGAAAAGCAATCAACTCCCATAAAGATCATGGAGAAGTCTATCCGAAAAGACCCTAACAAGGTATGAGGATAAATAGATCCAAGTCCAAAAAGGAGGCGGATCGTTGTATCTCAAAATCCCAATTAGCGATTGAAGAAATAATCAGGAAGTCGTGGTCAACAAAGTTGGAGTACCCCTCAAAAGTCTCCAAGTGAAGAAACTCTATTACGAAGAGAAGATCATTATCTCAAGAACGTCTCTCAAGATATGAAGTATGAAGTACATGCCAAATATCGGCCCGAGAAAGGTCTCAAATCGTGAAGCGAGTTATGCCAAGATATGAACTTTTTGATATCCCGAGAAGCAGTTTTAAGAGATTTTGTCCTTTAGCTAACTATTGATCAAATCGTCCTACTTTGCTTTCAGCCTTAATAAACTATCGAAATAAGTCCAAAAATGCATCTTCATGATCATTCTAAGACAAAAATAAAATATAAGAGATACACCTAGGAATAAGGGAGTGTAAGCATATAATTAAGCCATGTGTGTAAGTGTTTGTTTTGCTAACTTATAATAACAATGATCTCGTTTTTAAGCTTAGTCTGGGGAACGTGAAACTTGAGGGTGATAAATCTTCGCAGCACCGAAGCCCTAATGTAAGTCTTAGATCTCTTTGCAAGTTATTTCCATATAGCTATTTTCAAGTGAAAATGGTTTTCTATCCTTTTTTTTACTTTAAAGTTTGAATTTCTCTTAGTACTTTAATTTTTGTTTAGTAGTATTTTAATAAGGCCAAGGTTGATTGATTATGAGGAAAGTGTAAATTTGCTTTATCACTAAGCATTGCATGAGGGCATGGCAATGGTTAAGTGTAGGGGATTTGATAGGTGTGAAAACACCCATCCTTTTACCACTTATAACTGGCTAAAACGAGACCAAAACGCGTGTTTAATATCATTTGTTTGGAATTATGCGTGGTTTTTGTGTTTATTGTGTTTTCAGAGCCAACCGGATGGATATTGGAGAAAACATGGGATTGCACGGGATTTATTGAAGAAAAAGACTCAAGACGAAGTCTATTGTCCAAGAGATGCAAAAGATTTGAAGTCATTGGGCCTATTTGAAGATTTATCGAAGAAAAGGACCAAAGATGGAAGATTTACATATGTCGAAGGAACTCAAGTCTATTAAACGAAGAAATTAAAAGACGATTTGAATTTAATTGTCGACAAATCCCGAATCAGAATCGAAAACGTCAAATTTTCTGAAAAGACGAGAAGACAAGAAGAAAGGGAGAAAGCCCACTTCACCAACCAACCACTAGCCTATAAATAGAAAATCCCTCACACTTTTTGTGCCAAGTTTCATTCTAGTTTTCTTTTCTTTTTGTTTCGTAGGGAAGAAGCCAACACCACTAAGGTGTTGGTGATTTTTATTCTTGTTTTCACAAATATTGTAATTTCAATCTTTTCCTTTGATTGTTTAAACCTTAATCATCAATATAATCTTTCCATTAATCTTGTTCATCTTCATCTTTTTCATTTAAAGCTTAAAGTTCTTATTTGGTTGATTTTGATCTTCAAAAGTTATTGGGTTTTGTGTTTTTATTGTTGGGATTTGATGTTTATGGTTAGTAAATGATTAGTGTTTAGTTTGGTTTAAATCCTTTGGTTAAATTTGGCTTGTTTTGGTTGAAAATCGTATTCCCCTGTTTACTGTTCTTCATCATCCCCAGATATTCCGCATCAACGTCCTTCATCCGGAATATTCATATATTCCGGATCAGTGCCTTTCGTTCGGAATATTTATTATTCCGAGTCAAGTCCTTCATCCGGAATACCTTTTTATTCCGGATCAACGTCCTTCATCCGGAATATCCATTATTCCGGATCAAGCTCTTATTCCGCATAAGCATTTTATTCCGAATGAGCCAGACATTCCGCATGAGCAAACATTCCGCATGAGTAGTTTATTCCGCATGAAGGATTTCTAGTATTTATTCCGAACCATTATTCCGGATGAGAACTTCTCCCAGTTTTTCTTATTTTAATTTTCTAAGTTTTTGAGTTACATTTTTAATCACTTTTCATTCGTTGTTTAATTTTGAACTCATCTTTATTTCTTTTAACTTGATTTTCAATTGTCTATTATCTTAGTTTATTTTCACGACCTTGCTTTTTTTATTCCTTTTTCGTAGAATAGAAAACCATACCCCTATTTGTCACCAAGAACAACTATTCCTCTTTAAGCCGTGATCAATTCGAGAAGATTCAAAGAATTAAATATTGAACCCAATACAAAATCTCTTGTATCAACGCTGATCAAGGTTAGCAGCTTTTTTCTCATCAGCAGTCCATTATACTTCAGGTTTTTTATTGTCCCCAACCATGGGAACAAAAGAACCATTTTCAATGATTCCAAGGAATTGAGGTTCAATTCTAACCATGTGGACAAGAAACATCTTCTTCCAATTTGTAAAGTTGGCTACCTCTAGTACCGGAGCAACATTGAGTTGGCCACCCCTATATTCTAGGGTTTGTGGTATAACTTGAGCCATTTTGGATCTTAATTTGATAACTTTTAAATGAGCAGTTTAATAAAATAAGAGTTTAACTAATCAAACTGCTCTGATACCACTTGTTGGTCCTTAGTAATTTAATATTATTTATTATCTTAAGTAATAACTATTACTTTGACTCAAGTGTGTTGTTTTAACATAAGATAAGAACTATGAAAGATTAAAACAACAATACCAATATACTTTTCAACGTATAGACTTTTATTAGAATCAAATAAAGAATCTATAACCCACTTTGTTTGCGGAATAACAAAGTGGTTGAATGACAATGGGGTTTGATCTCCTCTACTTAAACGTTTAACCAAAGTTAAACTCTAAGCTCCAATCTAAACGTTCATATGCAACTTTGGCTATATGGTTTAGTTGGTATCGAGAGAGAAAGTTTTTCCAGAGTTTAATCTCTTGTATTGGTTGCCTTTCTCTCCCAATGTACACTCTTTTATATAGGCAGTGTAAATTAGGGTTTGGATTTGCATGTACCAATGCATCAGTTTATCCAATGAGTGGTTGATGCCCATGCTGGATAAACAGTACAAAGTACTTAATAAACTATTCTAGGAAAGATAAAGGTTGTACTTATATCTAAGTATAGAAGCAACCTACTTTGACTTAAAGTTATCTTTTCCCGCCTCATGCAAACCATCAGAATACTGAAGAATCTTCAGTATCCTATAGGAGATCGACATCATTCAGTTTGGTATTGTCAATCCAAAGTGAACTTAAATCCCTTCTTCAGTCTTTGTTCTTCAGCAACTAGACCGCCTAGTATTTGAAGTGAAGACTCCTTTGTCTTCTAAGTTCACTGAAAGGGGAGTGCTGAACTTTCTTTAGCTTTAAAGTCTTCAGTAGGAACTTTGTTCCTCTGGTCATCCATCAGCAGACTGGCCTTACTGCTGAGCATGAAACACTTAGGGGGATTTTATATTCAAATCCTAGAGTTGCTTCAGGGTCAGTAAATAATGACCCAACAAATATATATAAATCTGTCCATATGAATTAGTGATAGAAAAACTGTCACTAAAAAGTGTAACCAAAAGTTGAGTATCTAAAAACTGTCAATTAATGAATCTACGACAGAAATACCGTCGCTAAACTGTCGCTAAATATAGATTTAATCTTATTAATTTCTGTTTTAATAAGTACCCACTGTTTTTGTCAAAGTTCCCATTGCCTTCTTTTGGTTTCCCCTTATTTTCTGACTAAGACCCACCGAGACTTCTAAGTCTCAGTTGCCACTGTTTTTAGCAAACACCCCCTAATGAGCCATCAGTTCCCACTGTATGTAAACCCAAACACGCTTTTTAACATGCGACTCCCCTGTTGGGGTTTTTGTTGGCTGCGGCTTGGCAAAACCAAACACCACGACCCTAGTTTGGGTCACGGCTGCCACAAACCACCCAGGTCGATACCTGGTGTCTTGGTATTCGGGCCTTAAATAGAACACGTCAATCTTTTTTTTATTATTAAACCATGTTTATTACTTAGATTTGTTTGTATAGGAATTAAACCATATATATTCGTGACAGAATCATGAAATCAAAAGGAAAAGATGATACCGTTATGGGATTGATAGAGGATGATGAACACACGTGAATTACTAGAAGAAACTAGGCCGAATCTTTCCTTTCTTTGTTCTTTTACCCGGCGGCCACACAAAATGGAACACAAACCCCAGTTTTTTTACGTATGAATAATGAGGGGGCTGTGTTTGTTTCCTGTAGTGTAGTTGTGGGACGGGCCGGGCCAAAAAGCCCATATGCCTTCTTTGTTTAATAAACCAAACGCCACCCTTAATATACATAGCTTTTCGTTTTTATTTTTCGTATTAAAGTTATTCACGTATTTTCGTATTTAATTCTCGCGTTTTTTTAAACGAAATAATATTATTGCTCTGATAATTATTTTTCTGAATAATTAGTCGTAATAATTTATTTAAACTAAGGCTGCATATTTAATATTCGAGAATCTTTAAATACGTTGTTTACAAAAATAGTTATTGATTCATAAAAGATATCCATATCACTATGTCACTGTCAGTCCAAGAAATTAAAGACAATGTCACAAGGCAAGATTAATCACATGAACTGATTCCTATGAACAATTTTTTTTACATAGTCGAAGCATTTTGTAGTGATAACAAATAAATGATACCAAAAAAAAACAGTACCAGATCTGGAAAAGATTCCAATGAAAAAAACATCTACATAAATTAATTCTCATCACAATAAAATAAATTGAAGACTATATTTTTGTTAAAGAACATAGATCAAATACATAAGAATGGATGCTCTATTAAAAACACTAACTAATTATAAATGAATTAAAATTGCACTAACATATTTACAGTCCACGACATGTAAACTCGGCATTAATAAAACATTATATTATATCATAACTACCTTTGAATCATAACAAAATACAATATTACCTTAGCAAATTTTTTTAATTCATATGCATAAGTCTTCATATTCCCAACTTTTCAATCTGATATAGAAAGATGTATGAGTGTTCTTGTGGATATTTAATTTTATTTGTATATTAAAATCAAATATATTTAAAATAAAAAAATTAGTTGTAGTTGATGTAGAAAAGAAGTTCACCTGTTGATTGTTTGTGCAAATCACGAAAACAATCGATGTTTTTTAGGGTAACCGTCGATAACAGTGAAAATCATGGGAGGAACAATGATGGTGGCTAGGATTTTATGAGATGATTATTTTTCTAGTATTAGATCTGATATAAAAGACGTTTTAGAAATTATTAGTGTGTAAATACCTATAATAGCCTTTTAGACTTGTCTTTAATTGGATAAAAAGCCTTCATCTATGATTTAGTTGCAATTTTGGTATTTTTAATCACTACCTTTGATTAAACACATCTAATGGTCTTGATTCAATTTAATAGTTCTGCATAGTTCTACACCTTAAATAGGTTCTGCATATAACTCTTACATATATATATATATATATATATATATATATATATATATATATATATATATATATATATATATATATATATATATATATATATATATATATATATATATATATATATATATATATATATATATATATATATATATATATATATATATATATATATATATATATATATATATATATATATATATATATATATATATATATATATATATATATATATGTAGGGGAGCGTTATCATGGTATACACCCTTAAAGTAAGACATAATAGGTACACTTGTAAACCGTCGGATCAAATAATTGTAAATCATAATTCACATTTAAAGACTAATTTCAAGCATGACATTTGTGTAAATATATATAATTATAAGGGCATTTCTATCATCATACTTTTTTATGTCATTTAATGACTTTATATTGTGCTTATCTTAACTTTTTGTTAATATGTATTTATACCATTTAATGAAACATAAATGTAGTAAATTAATTCATGGTTATTTGACCGATTACAAATGCTTTCTCTTCATCTTTTACATTTTCATCACAATTAGTTTTATGCTTGTTACATTTTATGAGATGGTAAAATTTGTGTATGATGGCACATTTAGTTTATTGATGCATACCTTATGGCACATTAAAAAACAATTGTGGTGTTCATTTTCATAAGTAGCACGTTACAATTTTAGTACATCTATAGTGATACAGTGTTTTAGTGACAAAATATGTTTATCATGTTAGTTTTCTTGATGCTATGTAGCAACGAACTAAACTTTTTGTGATACATTTGTAATTGCACATTATCTTTTATGACACATTTTAGTGACACACAAAGTTTTTTGAGACACTTAATAGTAAAGATATATCATAATTAACGATGGTGTTTAAATAATATTTTTAAACTAACTAATAAAATAAAACTTTAATCCCTTTTACTCTATCATATTTGTTATCCAACCTAAACTATGTATACAAATATAGGCATGCACGTAACTTCGACACACGAATACACAAAAAAAATATTATTGGGTGAACTACATGCAATTTGTCATCATCTCACATGATACATGATTATAATTCTTAAAAATTTATTGAGAAATTTGATAACTTGTATAAACTAAGCCACGGTTACATGTCAAGATCGAATACAAAACATTATCATCTTAATCCTAGTCGTGGTTATGATGTTTGAGTGCGAAGAAACATGAATCAAATTGTTTTTTTTTCGTTTGTGCTATTTGGTTTGTTGTAAAATTTACTTGGTTAAAATGAGATTGTCGATGTAAGCATGGGACCTAGAGCCATTGTATATTAGATAAAATAACAGGAAGGATAGATTTAGAGTGGCAATAGACACGAATGAAATGGTGTTAATTTATTTTAATGTTTTTGTTTGTTGTTAAACTTTCTAGATTGAAATGACTATCAAATAAAAAAGAGTTAAAAAGAATACGTTGTTTTAGGTGTGATTTATAAAGAACTGATATGTATTTCAGACTTTTTTAGATTTAGGACGTATTGTGATAACTCTTAGATATGAGATTGAGGGAGATAGTGACGAATTCAATTATTTATTTAGGTGAATTGAAGGTAGTAATAACAAGGAGTTAAAATACCTAGTATACCCTTTTAATTTATTTTGTATTTTTTTTAACAAAAACTGCCACTTGTCACATGCTGAATGGTGTCTATTATGACTTATTTTAAGGTGTAACACACTTGAACGAAAATATAGGGTAGCGTTATCGTGGTATACCCCCTTAAAGTAAGATATAATAGGTACACTTGCAGACCGTCGGATCAAATAATTGTAAATCATAATTCACATTTAAAGACTAATTTCAAGCATGACATTTGTGTAAATATATATAATTATAAGGGCATTTCAATCATCATACTTTTTTATGTCATTTAATGACTTTATATTGTGCTTATCTTACATTTTTGTTAATATGTATTTATACCATTTAATGAAACATAAATGTAGTAAATTAATTCATGGTTATTTGACCGAGTACAAATGCTGTCTCTTCATCTTTTATATTTTCATCACATTTAGTTTATGATTGTTACATTTTATGAGATGGTAAAATTTGTGTATGATGGCACATTTAGTTTATTGATGCATACCTTGTGGCACATTAAAAAACAATTGTGGTGTTCACTTTCATAAGTAGCACGTTACAATTTTAGTACATCTATAGTGATACAGTGTTTTAGTGACAAAGTATGTTTATCATGTTAGTTTTATTGATGCTATGTAGCAACGAACTAAACTTTTTGTGATACATTTGTAATTGCACATTAACTTTTGTGACACATTTTAGTGACACACAAAGTTTTTTGAGATACTTAATAGTAAAGATATTTCACAATTAACGATGGTGTTTAAATAATATTTTTAAGCTAATAAAATAAAACTTTAATCCCTTTTACTCTAACATATTTTTATCCAACCTAAACTATGTATACAAATATAGGCATGCACGTAACTTCGACACACGGATACACAAAAAAAATATTATTGGGTGAACTACATGCAATCTGTCATCATCTCACATGATACATGATTATAATTCTTACAAGTTTATTGAGAAAATTGATAACCTGTATAAACTAAGCCACGGTTACATGTCGAGATCGAATACAAAACCTTATCATCTTAATCCTAGTCGTGGTTATGATGTTTGAGTGCGAAGAAACATGAATCAAATTGTTTTTTTTTTCGTTTGTGTTATTTGGTTTGTTGTAAAATTTACTTGGTTGAAATGAGATTGTCGATGTAAGCATGGGACCTAGAGCCATTGTATATTACATACAAATAACAGGAAGGATAGATTTACAGTGGCAATAGACACGAATGAAATGGTGTTAATTTATTTTAATGTTTTTGTTTGTTGTTAAACTTTCTAGATTGAAATGACTATCAAATAAAAAAGAGTTAAAAAGAATACGTTGTTTTAGATGTGATTTATAAAGAATTGATATGTATTTCAGACTTTTTTAGATTTATGACGTATTGTGATAACTCTTAGATATGAGATTGAAAGAGATAGTGACGAATTCTATTATTTATTTAGGTGAATTAAAGCTGGTAATAACAAGGAGTTAAAATACATAGTATACCCTTTTAATTTATTTTGTATTTAGTTTTTTCTTTTAACAAAACTGCCACTTGTCACATGCTGAATGGTGCCTATTATGACTTATTTTAAGGTGTAACACACTTGAACGCAAATATAGGGTAGCGTTATCATAGGTTACACACTAAAATAGGTTATAATAAGCATAATTATGAGCCGTTAGATCAATCATTATAGATCATAATTAATTTTAACTAAATAAAATGTTGACAATGGCAATCTTATAAATAAGGCAAACACAATAGCCTTTTCTAAAGCTCACATATTAAATGCATGACTAAAATCGCATGAACTGATCAAATAATACGCAATGACCAACTTTGAGTTTGTCTTTTTTTATTTCTTAACACCTAGTAAAGATTAAAAACAATGATTAACTAATCATTGTATATTACCTACTGTCACAAAACTAAAAAGACAATTGACACACAAATGGCATATCACTAAGAACTTATTGATACATTGATAAAAAAACTCTAATTTGAAAGAAACCAATGATCATTTAAAAATCATATAAAATTGATACAGTGCACATTTTTTACACTCAAACTCAAACTCAAAACTTTAGTTCAAGATAAAAAAATGAGACACTACATTACGTACCAGCTAGTACATGAAAATGATACATACATGCAAATTTGGTTGATACATAAAAAAAACCACAACTAAAGTAGATACACTAACTAAAATGTTAAAAATACTACTATAGTTGGTATAGAAACTGATACAGAAAATAGTTCATACATGAATCGGATACGAAAACCGATTGATAAATGAATCGACTAACACATAAACCGGTTGACACACAAAACTAAAATAATAAAATTACAATAATCAACTAGCACCTTGTTGGATCTGTTTTCAAACATCAACATAAATACAAACGAGTCTTGATGTCGACGGTGGCTATCGTTTCAAGTTATGTTAACAACCAACATATAATCTGCTGCCATCAAATAGATTATTATGTAGAGGTTGTTAGAGTTTACAATGAGGGCATGCCACATTAAGTTGTTGTGTAGAACTTCTATGACGAGATCGAGATCGGTTACGACTTCGAATCAGTCGCGGCAACAACATAAATCGTTGCTTGAATCCACCCATTTGTCTTTCTGTTGGAGAAGTTCTTTGGCATACCGTAAGATTTCATCATACAAGATGCGTATATGAATTTGCATGAGTTAAAAGCTAATGGAATTGAAGCTAAAATTCAGAACCCGACTAGTGTTAATGAAAGGAAAAGACATCCTATGTAAACGTGTCAAGCCAGGTTTACTTTTGTAGAGATATAGAAAAGTTAATATTTTGATTATTGTTGTTGTTTGTTAGGATTTCACATCCACTATATCAATTGAGAGAGTTACTCGAACTTTTGTTTGAGATAATAAAACACTAAGACCAGAGGTACCTTTTTATAAATGTTACAGGGACGGAACTAGAGGATGTTTCGTGAGTGACATGTATGGATTTTTTTGATGTAGTGTTAACTATTAAGAAAAAACATTGATTTTTTTAAATGCATCCGGTGCATTATGATGTGTTTCTAGTATTATTTAGTTAGTATATTTAAAAAAAGTTGAACTCTACTATATTAAATATCAAAAAAATTTATGTCCTCGATCATATTTAGTCCTGGTTTCATTCCTAAAGGTTACATATAAACATTATTTTTCTTAATACATGACACATTTAAAGTTTGGTACACTTTTAATGACACACTACAAACTTCTTACTGTAATACATTTATAATGACACACTATGTTTATTATACTATTTTGTCTATATATATTGACGCGTTAGAATTTTAATAGTTTTTAGTGACATCTTATAGTCCTTCCTCAAAGATATAGCTCAAAACTTGGTTGAAATAACACTACAAGATAAAATCACTAAACCATAACAACTTGAGTTTCCTAAAATCAAAAGCAAAAGAAAATTAAAATATCAAGTATTAAGGAACTAGAAAATCTTGCAAATGTACCATTTTATTAGTTGACTGTTTGAAAGTAAACCTTAACAAAAAAACAAGAAATCATTTTAAATTTAAGAAGGAGATCAAAAGCATATTCTCGTCAAATGATACACAAACACGTGGCTTTTGAAGCCAAAAAACGAAACCAAACTTTAATATACAACTTTAAGAAAAATGTATCATCTAAAAACAAGATGTATCACATCGGCCTCACCAAAAATGAGATCATAGCCACACCAATGCCTAGTGGACTCGAGGCCTCATAAAAATTGATACATAAACAAATAGATCATAACATGTATATCGGGCATCATGCGACAAGTGACCAGCGGTTATTGTGCACGGGTAACCGAACCCGGATCTCTATCCATGGCTACCCAAGAAAAAAATAACAACGGTAAGGATCCGACGGTTGTGTCCTTATTTCTGTGAAGAACTATGAACAAGAGTCCCAATATAAAAATGGCAATGGTACCTTTTAAAAATAAAATATGGATATTAGTTTTCAGTGCAAGGGTTGTTGGTTGCGTATACAACTTGTGGATACGAATTGGTGATCCAGTATGGAAGACTAGAGGTCGGTTGAAAAAGGAGAGAGATTGAATTGTTTTGTTCCGTTTAAATGAAATCATGAAGGAGCGTTTTAAAGTTGTGACTTGTGACATTAACACAATAGTAGCCATTATACCCATAATACCCTTGTGATATGATTTACTATTTTTCTTTAAATTAAACTCAGAAATTTTACATATTAATTATTTATGCCACATGCCAGATTTTTATTGGTGCCTATTATAACTTATTTTAACACTATACACCACTTGAATGCAAATCTATATAGGGTAACGTTATCATAGGTTACACACTAAAATATGAATTTGCATGAGTTAAAAGCTAATGGAATTGAAGCTAAAATTAAGAACCCGACTAGTGTTAATGAAAGAAAAAGACATCCTATGTAAACGTGTCAAGCCAGGTTTACTTTTGTAGAGATATAGAAAAGTTAATATTTTGATTATTGTTCTTGTTTGTTAGGATTTCACATCCACTATATCAATTGAGAGAGTTACTCGAACTTTTGTTTGAGATAATAAAACACTAAGACCAGAGGTACCTTTTTATAAATGTTACAGGGACGGAACTAGAGGATGTTCCGTGAGTGACATATATGGATTTTTTTGATGTAGTGTTAACTATTAAGAAAAAACATTGATTTTTTTCAAATGCATCCGGTGCATTGTAATGTGTTTCTAGTATTATTTAGTTAGTATATTTAAAAAAAAGTTGAACTCTACTATATTAAATCTCAAAAAAATTATGTCCTCGATCATATTTAGTCCTGGTTTCATTCCTAAAGGTTACATATAAACATTATTTTTCTTAATACATGACACATTTAAAGTTTGGTACACTTTTAATGACACACTACAAACTTCTTACTATAATACATTTATAATGACACACTATGTTTATTATACTATTTTGTCTATATATATTGACGCGTTAGAATTTTAATAGTTTCTAGTGACATCTTATAGTCCTTCCTCAAAGATATAGCTCAAAACTTGGTTGAAATAACACTACAAGATAAAATCACTAAACCATAACAACTTGAGTTGCCAAAAATCAAAAGCAAAAGAAAATTAAAATATCAAGTATTAAGGAACTAGAAAATCTTGCAAATGTACCATTTTATTAGTTGACTGTTTGAAAGTAAACCTTAACAAAAAACAAGAAATCAATTTAAATTTAAGAAAGAGATCAAAAGCATAGTCTCGTCAAATGATACACAAACACGTGGCTTTTGAAGCCGAAAAACGAAACCAAACTTTAATATACAACTTTAAGAAAAACGTATCATCTAAAAACAAGATGTATCACGTCGGCCTCACCAACAATAAGATCATGGCCACACCAAAGCCTAGTGGACTCGAGGCCTCATAAAAATTGATACATAAACAAATAGATCATAAAATGTATATCGGGCATCATGCGACTAGTGACTAGCGCGGTTATTGTGCACGGGTAACCGAACCCGGATCTCTATCCATGGCTACCCAAGAAAAAAATAACAACGGTAAGGATCCTACGGTTGTGTCCTTATTTCCGTGAAGAACTAAGAACAAGAGTCCGAATATAAAAATGGCAATGGTACCATTTAAAAATAAAATATGGATATTAGTTTTCAGTGCAAGGGTTGTTGGTTGCGTATACAACTTATGGATACAAATTGGTGATCCAGTATGGAAGACTGGAGGTCGGTTGAAAAAGGAGAGAGATTGAATTGTTTTGTTCCGTTTAAATGAAATCCTGGAGGAGCGTTTTAAAGTTGTGTCTTGTGACATTAACACAATAGTAGCCATTATATCCATAATATCCTTGTTATATGATTTACTATTTTTCTTTAAATTAAACTCAGAAATTTTACATATTAATTATTTATGCCACATGTCAGATTTTTATTGGTGCCTAGTATAACTTATTTTAACACTATACACCACTTGAACGCAAATATATATATATATATATATATATATATATATATATATATATATATATATATATATATATATGTATATATATATATATATATATATATATATATATATATATATATATATATATATATATATATATATATATATATATATATATATATATATATATATATATATATATATATATACACTAGCCGGGTACCCGCGCAATGCGGCGGCGGGTACCCAGTGACTATTTTTTGTTGTGACGAAAGGTTTTTCAAATATTAAATGATTTTTTTTTTACTTTTTTATGGTATCGGAGAAATGTTGTTAATTGAATTTTACAAAAATTTATATCTAAGGTTGTCACAAAGTTTGTATTAAATGAGTTGTTACAAGTATAAGACCCATTTATACAAATTTTGTAACAAATTTTGATATAAATCTTGTACGAGTCGATTAACAACATTTTTTTGGTATCATATAAAAGTTCAAAATCATTTATTATCTGAAAAACATTTGCTCAAATTAAAAAAATAATCATCAGATACCCGCCGTCGCATTGCGTAAGTACCCGGCTAGTTCTCTTAAACAATATTTTATAGCATTTATTATAATGTTGTAAATGGTCCTCAATCCGCAAGCAATCTAGCTAATAAAAAACAATATTCTAGAGTTCGAAATATAAGTAAAACAGTAATGTTTATAGGCCAGGTATATATCTGCGTAGAGATACATATATATTGACAATGTTACTACCCAAATTATCTTTGAATTTTAATAGACTATATTAAAAGTACACTTATAACCCCTAATAGAGTATAACCTAAACTCATTTTATAAAAGTTGCTACACACCTACAAGCCTAGAAAGACCACAATTATTTCTTGATTTTTGTTGTTATAAAGAAAACGCAAGCCTTTTTCTATCCTAAACCGAATCTAAAAGAAAGATAAATTAAGCCTTTTGCATCTTGTCTTGTTGTTGTTGATTTCGGATTAAAGGAGCATAAATTGTGATATCGTGTTTGTTGTAACTCCAACTCAGGTAGGTGATGTTTTTATTCAAGATCGTGCTACCATAAACCCAGTTTCACAAACCACATGTAATAATCAAAGTTGAAACATTTATTTCATTTTGTTTTTAAAAACGAACTATATGCAACTTGAACTGCAAAAGTATGTTTGGTTCGGTGGTGGTGCTGTCAAGTGGTGAAGTGGTGGTGATAACTCATTAAGTATTTTGAGGAGGTGAAATGGTTAGGGGTAGAATGAATTTTAGTTACATATATATATGGAATGGTGTCATTAAAGTTTTAGTATGTTACTCCTTTTAATTAAATGGTTTAAAACGCACAGGACTAAATTAAAGATTTTAAATGATTTGAAAAAACGTATAGCTTTGACTTAATTGAAGTTTAAAAATGTGTTAGAAAAAACGTAGATAGTTAAACTTTTAAATGGGTGACCATTGTTTCTAGATTTCTTATTATGGAAATGTTTGTGGCTGAATTATTTTAAGACTTCCTAAAATAGAATTGCTTAAATGTTTTATAAAGTATATATATATATATATATATATATATATATATATATATATATATATATATATATATATATATATATATATATATATATATATATATATATATATATATATACACACTAGGTTCGTAGCCCGCCCAATGAGTGGGTCGTTTCGTAGTTTTTTTATTAAAAGTACGTTTGAGTATTAATTTTATATTTTTTGATGTGGGAGTCTTGTGATTAAAAGAAAACTTAAATGAAACTAAATTTTGATACTTTTATGGCTTGACTCACCCGATGGACTTGTTTTGTCTCATTTTCATCATTTGTTGTACTAATATCGGTTTTCTTTTCAAAAAATTGTTGGTTAAAATAAATTATCGTTTGATATTATTAGTACTTGCTAGACCCAAGTAAGATTTTTTATTTTTAATTTGTTTCTAAAATTATGTTTGTGTATTCATATATGTGTTTGTAGCGAGTCTCGTTTTTGTTTAAAGGGGAAAAATGTTTTTTATTTTTGTTATTTTTTTGTTTTTTGGCCGTCCAATATGACTGTTTTTTCCGATTTGAATATTTGGTTGTACTAATACATTCAGTTGTATCTAGAGATGAGCAAACCGTTTTCTTTTCAAATTCGTATTGATTTCTAAATCTGTTTAGTTTTAGTCAACCGGTTAACAAACTGATTTGACATAAACGATTCTGTTTTGAACCAGATCTATTCGGGTTTTAAATATTTTTAACCAAATCGGTTTGGTCATTACTCGTTTTTAACAGGGGTGGATTCGTTTTGACTTGTTTTTAACCGAATTTGTTTGGTTTTAACCGGTCCTCCCCATATTGTTTCAATTTTAGTCAACCGGTTAACAACCTAGTTTGACTTAACAAAATTGGTTTCAAACCAATTTTGTAAGATTTTTAGTCAGTTTTAAATCCGATTGATTTGGTCCTAACTGGTTTTTTGTTGCATTAGCTTTTTCTAGATTTAGTCAAGTAGTATAATTCATTTTGCAAAACGTGGTATAAAATAAAGGTTGGAGTTTTGTCTTGTTGTATGAAATATATACTTATGTCGGCATTCTAAATTAATGTGCATATTCGTTTAAGTTTTTGAAACATACATGAAAATATCACAATAAAAATGATGAACACGGTGGCTTTGTTTATGCGCCCACTATCCTTATGAACCATTTCATTAAATATCTTTGACTTTCGCATGACCAATGGTATATGTATGTTTCTCTTTCAAAGGTATTCTCTTTGTGGAGGATACCTAAGAAAGTTATTAATTAGATGTAGACCTGTCTGCATAGAAACTGAATGAACTGATATATCACATTTTGAAAATTGAAAAAATTATGCATCACTACAGCGAGTGTGAGTGGTAGAAGTTATATATCTCATAATCATGATAACCTTAACCTTAACCATGGTTGCCAAAATCTATTAAAAATAACTAAAATTGTGTCTGCAATTGTAGATACACCAAGTACTTCCTAAATGTAATCACAACATTGACTAAATTAGCACACTGTATAAACAAAGAGGTTCCACTAGTGTTGATTATCTACTTTGTATTTGTATTGTTTCTGATTCTCACGCAACATTAAATAAATTAGCATCGTAATTCGCTTAACGGGCGGGGTCGCTTTTTTTCTTGTTCTTGGTGATTAATGGTTCGTGCATTTTTAGTTTCTTAAATTTTTAATTTAACCTTTAGTATATTTTAGTTATATTTTACGCTTAAGTATAGTTTATTTGTGGTCAACGGGCGGAGTGGTGTTTTTTCCTTGATATTAATGAACCGTTAAAGATAAAAGTGACCCGGTGACTCGATCGACTTCAGCCGACCATTTTAATCAAAATACGTTTGTGTACTAGTTATACTGTTGCCATATCTGTTGGCAGTGGAACTTTAAAATATAGTGATATTATTCTCAATCAAGTAATATTACCTTGGAAAAAGAGAGTGTTGATATTAAATAAGTTGTTTAAACATATGCATCTACATCATGAAAAAAGTGGATCGGTTTCACTTCATTTATCTTAATCTCTCCTTCTAGATATATAATTCAGCAAATGCATTTAGTTGTATCTAGAAATAAGCAAAACATTTTTTTAAGTCGTATAATTTTTTATATCGGTTCAATATTAGTCAACCGATCAAGAAACCAATTTGGCTTAATCCGGATCGATTTTTACCTGGTTTGGTTTGGTTTTAACCTATTCGAAACCGGATTGGTTCCTTTTTGGCCTCTTTCTAACCGGATCGGTTCGGATTTAACTTGATTTTTTACCCAGTCATGGCCATTTTATTAAACCGGTTGCGAACCACCCGATTGGTTAGAGAAAAAGCAGGTTCGTTTCGTAAAAGTACATTTGTGTATTATGTATATTTGTCGGCAGTGAGAGTTGTTTTGTTAAAAGCAAAATAAAATGAAACTAATATTTGATATTTGTAGGTCTTGGTCCACCCAACTAACGTATTTTGTTTCATGTTCATTTTTAGTTGTACAAATTTTAGTTTGTATATTTTTTAAATACTTTTGTATAGTAAAGGATCATAGTAGTGTAACCCGCCCAATGGCCAGGTTCGGTTCGTAAATAGTTCTTGAAAAAGAGACATACATTTCACGTTGTACAATAGATATTCGTCGTTGTAGAAAATGATGCCATAAAATAATTAAAGAGTATATTTCCTGAATGGTTTTCTTGTATTGCATTTCATAAGAGGACTAACTTTCATTATATTATTTTTAGTGTTAGTAATCCTATAGTATTACGTGTGGATCTGGAAAGACGGGCGGTCGAGGGTGTGGATGACGGGTTAAACAGGTGACGAGTTAAACGAAGCGGGTTAAATGGGCGGGTTAAATGGGCGCAAGCTAAAACAGGAAAAACAACATATATATAAATGTAAAAATTGTTATGAAATGTAGAGTGAGAGATTTAAGAAGAAGAAGAAGATGATTCTTATTATGTAGTTGTGAAAATGAGTACAAAGTGCCCTTTATATACAAGGCTTTAGGGAGTGTAACCTCTAGCATATTAACTACTAATTAAAGGGTAATAAACTATACATTCATGGTGAATATACATAATAAATATATTTATAACACTCCTCCATGGATATTCACCGTTTGTTTATACTTCATAATCTGCCTCATTAAAAACCTTATCTAGAAAAAAACTCAATGAGATAAAAACTTGAGAAAGGAAAAAGATTGCAGTGCGTATAATGCTCCTCCTCAAATTAATGCATATCTTTCAAGCGTCAAATGAAGGTCTTCTGAACATGTTGCTAAAAAACTTGTGTTGGCAAAGACTTTATACTAAAGTCTACTAGATCATTGATGTTTAAGATTATGTCTTGCAAAGATTAAAAAATACATGTAGTTTCCAAACCATTATAAAATACATTGGTTAGAAAATTTATATTCTTAATAGAAATATTAAAAGAGAAATATACAATCTCATGATGCACATTGATGCAAAATAGACATCAAAACTTTACTTGCACCTTTCGTACTTGAGGACCAAAAATTTTCTTTGAAACATGTGCAAAAAACAAGATAATATGCTTCCAAATGATTATTAAGCAATATAATAATTCATTTTGCTTGATCAAATAAGTTATTTAGAACTTTATCAAATATTTTCAGATGTTCAAACTGCTAGACATGCTTGAGGCATTACGAATCCTTCTTGAAATATTATAGCTCTAATAAAACGCATGTAAGACAAACTAAATATCTTCAGATTGATATTACCATAGAATATCACTAATTTATTTTTAATAAGTAGTTTCATGCTTTTGTAAATTTATTCATTCCACAATTCATGTCTTAAAGCATGTAACTTTAGAGTTCTTATAAAGGATTTAACTCCTTTCTATATTTAGTAGTCTTGATTTTTTAAGCCTTTAACATTTCCTTAATAAGAAACTAATAAGTGGTTAGTAAAATTTGTTCACCATATACACTTTTGAATAGAGTCCATTTTAATGCATACAATTTTTTAGGAATAGATAATAATAGCCATTTAAAAGGATTTATGATTATATAGCAAAAATGCATGCGTTTTGTCAATGTTGGTCAATAACAGTCGTTAATAGTTATTAAAAAATAAAAGATGCTTTTAATTGTGTGTTTGTAACAACTTTAAGGTTTTATATCTCATTTAAGATGATTGTATGTATTTGCCAACATTTATGAAAACCAAACTGTCTACCACCCATTTATATAGCCCATTCTTGCTCTAATATTCACACATCCCATTATAACAGTCATTTTAATTTCAAAAAGATCTCTTTCTCTCTCTCTCTTAAAAAACACACTTCTGCTCTCTAAAATCAAAACCATCAGCAGCCCTACACACCAAATGGTTCCACCGTAGTTATCGTCATCTCTATCACCACTAACTGATTTCGCCGCCAACACCTCGGTGTTTTGAGCTTGGTGGTTTTAATGGCATATTTTTTGTGGTTTAGGTGGTGAAGTATATGAATATACCATATTATAACAAAGTCATGTAAACAATGGTCATGAAAAAACGTTGCTCGTTACGAAATTTGTCACTTGGTACCTGCCGCCGCATTGCGCGGGTACCCGGCTAGTTTATCTTTAATAATTTATAACACTCCTCTTATTTTCAAGTGACTGTATCTTTTCATGATGGTCAATCATTTTGTTGAACTCACTTTTGAATAATAATTCATTCATGATCCTCATAATCCATTATAATAAGCACTATATTGTGTGTAAACAAATTATCGACATCATGTTGTTTCGATTTCATATGAATCTAGACATGATAAAATTTATTGAGATCTCATTGGTTAATTTAATGTTCTTTTAAGAACCTTTATGTATAGTGTCTCTTTGTGAGACTATCATGGGGCCTTTTATACCTCGAAGAACCATCTTGTTTTTATGCTCCATAGTTTACATCGAGGATTTTATTTGAAATCGATTAGTCTACCAATTCTTGAGGCATGTCATAAGTAAGTAGTGTCCTTGAGGGACAAAGTAGGAGCATTAATAGCTGAAAATTCCTTATTGGCCAATGTGTATGTATGGGTATTAGATTATCATTGAATAATAAATTCATGAATTTCTATCGAGGATCAATAAAGTATGGTAATTCATTATCAATTTATAGCTACTTATCTCCTCCTAAAGGAATTACCCCTTTGTTTATATCCCATATATTTTCATTTAGGTGGGGTAATGAAAAAAAAATGGGATAGATTTGGTTTATAACCAAAACCAGTTATGAAATAGAAGAATTATAATAATATATTGGCATGATGCTAATTATGATTTTGTATATATGATTGTATGACCCCATACAATAACAAAATATTTTCTCTCATTATCATTGGATAATGTAGAAGTAATTCATCACATATTTACAACAAATTACTTACTCTAGAATCTTATGATCACATTTTAATATGTCGAGCTATTAGTCATGCAAACATGAAGTTGCAATTTTTATTACCATTCAGACGATGCATCGATTTATAGAATTCTAAATGGTTCATACAATGGATATGTATGCAAACGTATATCCACTTGTTTTCTTTCCAAAAATTTGAGGGATTGAGTCGTCAATCTAGTTGGTAGATGACTAATGAACTTTCTTTGAGAGATAACACATTAGATTGAAGAATCTAATCAGTTTATAGTTTTCACATCATTATTGACTCGTGATGGTATAACGAGTCACGCCAACAAAATTATAATTATAGGCCATAAAATTATGTTATGGCTAGTGATAATATTTCACTAATTTATCTATAATGTATGTCGAGGAAAATGCAGGTAATGCATAATTTATATGAAATTTCATTCCTCGTGACAATTTTATATTTTCTTTTAGGAGCAAGAATGTGTAGCATAGATCCTTACATCTATGAATATAGTGTGTAATATTGTTGACACACTCGTATTCATACATCACATTGCATTTTGTATAAATCATATTATCGTTTGCTCCTTTTTATTTTGCCACTATTAGTGGTTTGTCATTTTCATATTACTTCGACCATATCATTTACCATGATAAATGATTTTTGAAAATGTACTATTACATCATGCTATTCACTTGAGGGAATAAATATCTCGATGTTGTTCATATTATCACATTCTCATGAGAGAATAAAGATCCTTAAGTTGATCATTTCATCACATTCACTTGAAGGAATAAAGTCTTTATGTTGTTCAGTTCATCACATTCACTTGAGGGAATGAAGATCTTTATTTTGATCATTTCATCACATTCACTTGAGGGAATGAAGATTTATCATCTATTATTATATTATCACATTTACAAAAGAAAATGGATACATTATTAGAAGTCATTATTTTCTTGCCTATAAAAAAAACATGAATAAGGAGACATGAACAAGACTAAAAAGTCTTTGAGTTATTTCTACTATATGAGCAAGTTGTAAAAACTATAATTAACAGTGTCCAATAAACATGATTTTGATAATATCATACCATTATTTTAAAAAAATAGTACATGATTTGAAAATGAAAATACGTAATAATGCATGTAGAATATTAGAAGAAAGAACTAATGAATAAGTAATGAAGCATTTGTCTTCTTTTAATATGATAGTATTATTCTAGAATTTATTTACTTAAATGACTTGCATATTGAAGACAAATGTAATTCATATCATTTACTCTATAGTTGGAAAATAGTTTTATATACAATGATGAAAAAAATTATTATCATATGTATAACTTAGAGTAATTTATAAAAAAATGATATGACAATACACCATAGTCATAAAAATTATGTTAAAATTTTGAAGAAAGATTTCAAGAAGTACACATCACACAAAAATGCATTCTTTTAAATTAATATCCCAGCTTTCTTTCAGTCAAAATTGGTATACTTTAGACACAGAATTGAGATGACGTTACTAATTATTTTAAGGGATCATAATAGAGATTTTAGGTTCCTTAACACTCTGTTCCCGAGTTTAATTTTGGAGTGAAAGAGAAAGTTTTGGGATGATAATAAAAATAAGTTGTGTTCCTGAGATTTTTTTAAGAGAGTAGAGGGAAGTAAATCAGAGTAAATTAACCCAGAATTTCATTCCTAACCTTCTTTACAATTTGGGATGATTTGGAAAGAAAGCAAGGAACAGTGTGGTTGACTTCTCTAATTTATATGAAATTCTTTATTTTTTTCACTTTTCTTTCCAACTTAGGAACACAAAAAATTTATATACTCTTTACCTTCATCCTCTGCTCGGGAATACAAAAATTTCAATCCTTTCCTTTTCACTCCACTTTCCATCCTCCCAAATACTTTGTCTTCTTTCCTCGCTAAACTTAGGAACAGAGTGTAAGATCGTTAATCACAACTTGATGTTATGTTATTGTGATATTGTTGATGAAATCTTAATTGAACTTAAGGTTCACAATATAATAACAATAACAATGAGGTTATGTTATCATGATGCACACAAGAAAATTGTCATAAAACTTGAGGTTTCTTACAAAATATTACAATACTTTAGAACTTGAGGTTCTAATTATTATATTCTTTTTTTTAAAATAAGTCTTGAAGTTTAGATTATTTTGAAAAAATCATATGAGGAAAAAATAAAATAAACGTAACATGAGGTTATGTATATTAATTGTGTAAAAAATTGTATACGAACTTGGAGTTCTACATTTTTTTGAGATTATTTTATTTATGATTCAATCGAATCGTATAGAACACAAGGTTCTTTTAAAAAATTCAATCATAACATGAGATTATAATGTTTCGACTTTATAAGACTCATAAGAGACTAAGTCCTTATATTAATTATAAATTTTAGTGTTATATTTTATCCTTTTGCAAGAATCATGATTAAAACAATAATTTGAGGTTATTGTATTTTAATTATATTCATCATAGTATAACTTTGAAGTTATATAGTAAATTCGTGTAATCACAACATGAGGCTATGATACATTTTGATTCCTTTTTTTATAAGGGATCACAATAGAACTTGAGATTCTTACTTTCTTTTATTATATAACATGAGGTTATATTATTTGATTCTCTTCTTGTAACCACAATAAAATTCTTACTATTCTTGTAAAGTACAATAGATTTTTATTCAAATAGGAATAATTTAAAAAAACTAGTTTACAAGTTTAGAGAAAAAAGACATATCATTTAATAAGAAGTATACACATTAAAAGTCTTTGTTTATAAATGATATTTAAGTTATAATTCAAATATTTGTAACCATACAACATGTTAAATGATATTTAAGTTTTGGTTCAATGATACTTAAGTTAGGTAGTTCTTTTATTTCCTCAATATATATTAAAAGACTTTTAGAATGTGTAGTTCAATTATATGAATAACAAAAAACGTTAAAAACGAATTCAAAAAAAAATATAGCTATTCGTTACATGAGAAAACAAATTACATAAAAATTACATGAGAAACAAGTTACATAAAAATCTTGTGATTAAGATTTCTTAAGTGCATTGTTATTGTTTAACAAAAAAAATTTGATGTAGAACTTATTAACATTTTTTAATGTATCATACATAGACAAATGCTACTTGAAACATGAGTTTTATTAAGCTATCAAAATGCAACAAAAATATAAGATCCTGAAAGAAAAATATATAGCATAAATGACTATAATTAAACAATAAAAAATAAAGATGATAGAACTTGAGGTTCTATAAAATTACATATCAATTATAAAAAGTTATATTTTGATTCTCTTGAGGGAATCATAATAAAACATGAGGTTTTTTACTATTAATTTTCTTTTTTCTATAAAATAACAAAACATGAGGTTATGATATTGAGTCATACTAGAACATGAGGTTCTTAGTATTTGTATTTTTTTTTCTCTTTAACATAACATGAAATTATGTCACATGATTTTTTTTCATGTAGCCACAACAAAATTGTTGTTGTTCATGTAAACTACAAGAGATTTCAATAGTAGAAGAAAAAAATGAATAACAAAATGAAATCTCTTTATGTAATCATATAGAACATGTATTGCTCATGTATATTACAATAGATATATTTCAAGAATCTCTTACCTAGTTTTGCTTAGAGAAAAATCGTGTTGATAACGTGTTATAAAATGTAGAGTGAGAGATTTAGGAGGAAGAAGAAGATGATTCTTATTATGTAGTTGTGAAAATGAGTACAAAATGCCCTTTATATACAAGGCTTTAGGTAGTGTAACATCTAGCATATTAACTACTAGTTAAAGGGTAATAAACTATACATTCATGGTGAATATACATAGTAAATATATTTATAACAAAAATAAAAATAATAATATTTGTTTGGAGACTGGGGATAAAAAAATTAAATATAAAACAATAATGGGTTAAAAAAAGTTTTACATGTGCGCCCACATAGCTTATTTAGTGTCTTATATGTGCGTCCATTTAATATATCAGTAATAATAAATTTGCAAAGAAATTCTCATTCCTTTTTGAAAATTGCCAAAAAGTATCAATATTTTACAAAATAGACGCAAAATTTACCACCTCTACGTGTGATGGTTAAAAACAAAGAAAGTAGAATGTCATATGGTGTAGGCATAAAAATGCAATGCATAAATGCAAACAAAACTAAAATAGAAGTAAATAAAAGTTGATACATAACTGAAAAAAGATATAGCTTAATTATTTATAACAGAATTCAAAACACTTTGAAATTAAGTTGTAAACATGAAATTAAGCTTTTTTCGATTAAAGAATATATTAATACTCAACCCGTCGAGGCTGCACCACTATGATATGTGGAGTGAAACCTATCCCAACTGATATTAAACACATGATTTACCATCATAATAAGACAAATGATTAAATATTGCAGTGCCTAATTACTAAGTATATCAACGATATGTTGATGGGTACATATTGTTTAGAAGTTTAGTATGAACATCTTCTGAATTTGACGTTTTTGTTTAGACATTAGATAGTAATACTGAGTCACGGATGTTCCTGATGATAGCTTAAACCTTGTGTTCATAACAGTTGTTGCCAGAATGAGATTGTAAACACACATGCTGGCTCGAGGAGCTTAATAATTTGGGGCCCGCTTAATCTAATCAGCAAAATGAGCTTCCTCTGTAAGTTATTTTACAACTTATAGTGTATTTGAAATCAAATATATCTAATGGCATCCTATCAGCAAAATAATAAACATATGTAAATGAGTACTCTATTTAAATAGGTTCCTATGATAATGCTTTCTCAATAGGTCGCCAAAAAATTCTTTGATATCCACAAGAAGGTGTAATACTAAATAGTAAAATTTCTCTTGAAGACCACCAAAGCTTGATGCCTTTTAAACTCATCTAAAACCTCTTCATGGTCGTGCATACTCAAGAAAACATTTTTTTAATTCTTGGTGACATTTGGGAACAAAAGCTAAAGATACATAACATATTGTTCAAAAAAGACTGGTCTCGTCAACAAACTCAGTAAACATCTAAGCTCGACAATATACTTTCAAATTTCGATCAATCTCGCCGATATTACCTTTTGATTTCAGGTCGCCCGGTTACCAAATGTTTTCCCAATAAATAAAGTAAAAAACAAATACACGTGTAGCTGTTTGGCTAGTTGACTGTGCTATGTTTGACTGGTTAATAATACTCCATACACACACAATAATACACACAACACTTTCCCCAAATCACAACACATCTCTTTCTCTTTAGATCATAAGAACCCTAATTTGATATCATATCTAGAAATTCATGACTCTGTTTCATCAAGGTAATAATTAAGTACCCATATATATTCTTATCATTTCTAGATTAATTAATAGTTAACCTATTTTTTGTAAACCTTAATTAGGTTAATTAATAATTAACCAGTTGGAACCCTAATTAGGTTATCCGTTGTTCAAATTATTAATTAACTTAATTATGTTCTAACGAGCAATATCAATTAACCTAATTTTGATAAACCCTAATTAGTGGTCTTTCCCTAATTAGGGTTACTAATTGAATGTTTTTTCTCTAATTATTGGTATATTAAAGTGATTGACTGTAAAACCCGCATGCTTTTAACATGAATAGTACCCTTAAGATCGTACGTACTAGATTTAAACTTTCCTAATATAGCATGATTACGATTCCGTGTTAGGATTTTACGTATTACGTACGTGTTAGAACACGATAAGTATTTACTACGCACGAGCACGTAATAATTATTTGACAATAATTAATCACGAACATGAGATCATGAAATCATGAACGTAAATAAAACACGAACTATTATTAATTACGTATATATATTTATTACGAGCGTAATTAAATATATTAGATCACGATAATTACGTAACGAGAACACATAAAACGCGAACACAAATAATCACGAACGAATAACTAAAGATCGAGACACGGAAAAAGGTACGGGTACCCCATGTGGGGCCCCCTACCCGCGGCTACAAGGAGCAAATGGGCCAAGCCCATTTGTAATTTTTACTAAAGGGGGTTAAAGGATTTTTACACTACTCAAAATCACTTTACAAAAGATTTTAGCAAAAACCTAAAACCCTCCTCTCTTCTTCTTTTTTGGTTGCCACCCTCAAAACACCACAAGGGGGTGTTTGTTGATCTTGGATCTTGGAATTCTAGTTGGTGATCGTGTTTGTTCTTCGTCCTTTTGATCCACGTATTCGGTAAATCCTTTTTAAACCTTTTCTTTTGATTTGATCTTTTATAAATTAAGAACATGTTATGTTTTTATAAAAACCTAATTAAAATCATGGATCTAACATGAATTAGGATTTAATAAAAATCAAAAGTAATGTTTTAAGGGGTGTTTGTTTTGGCCGCAGCCTACACCGAACCCAAGGGGGGTTTCGGTTTGGCCATCCGACCACCACCGAGACCATATGGTCCCGGTTGGTTGGTGTGGGTCCCACGGCAGCATTAAGACAAGGGGTACCCCGATTTGGTTCGGGGTACGGTGTCGATTTTATGTCCGGTTCATGGTTTTTAGTCTAGATCCGGTTCATGGTGTATGTTTAGTTTTATTTTTTTTATGATCTTATGTTAAAAATTAAATTAATAAAATGACATGATTAATTTAATAACATGACTTAGGTTATTTTAATTATTAATTATCATGAAATTAATTAACCTAAGTATTTTTATATTTTAGACTTATAATTAATTAATTATTTAAAAACCATGATTATAATTACCTAATTAACATGACATAGGTTATATTATTAATAAATAATAATACATGTTTTAACCTAAGTATTTAACTTTATTTAATTAAAAACATGTTATACTTTAATTAAATATTTTAACCTATAATTTAATTTAATTACATGAAATAATTATTAAACTATACATTATATCTTATGACTTAGAAAATAATCATGAAAACACTTAGGCTTATATACTTAACTTATTTAACCAGCTTATTTCTAATTATGGAAACTTTCTATTTTTAGAAACTTAATTAAATAAGGCAGCTAATCTATTTATGGAAACCTTCTATTTTTAGAAACTTATTTATTTCAGGCAGCTAATCTATTTATGGAAACTTATTTAATTAAGGCAGCTAATCTATTTATGGAAACTTTCTATTTTTGGAAACTTATCTATTTTAAGCAGTAATTCTATTTTTGGAAACTTTCTATTTTTGGAAACTTTCTATTTTTGGAAACTTTCTATTTTTGGTAACTTTCTAGTTTTGGAAACTTTCTATTTTTGGAAACTTTCTATTTTTGGAAACTTTCTATTTTTAGAAACTTTCTATTTTTGGAAACTTTCTATTTTTAGGAAACCTGCTATTTTTGGAAAGTTACTTATTATTACACAGTAAGTATAATAATACATGAAATACCAGAAATACTTAATCAGATTAAATAGAATATAAGATAAACACAGTTTAAGGCTTTAAACAGTAAACCATGGTAAGAACACATAAAATAAGCTAAGACATGACATAAAACCAGCTACGTATTTAGTAAGCAGATACTTATTCATGTATGTATTTATGTAGCACTAGTGATACGGAAGTAGGATTCCTCTCAGCTCATCTTCTTCGTTCACTGGACATAAGGTACGGATTCCCGTCCTTTCAGTATGGACATTCTTTCCTTATTAGGATGCCTCGTATGCAGCCAAATGTTTTCCCGTAGTATAAGTTACGTGTTTGATTGCTTATGTTTAATTAAGAATACCTATAGCCATATACATGCATGACCAATTTCACCTAGTTATGGAGGTACCATAACCATAACATTAGAGGCACTGATGTTATGACTTCACCACGGCGGAGTGATTGCTCGTGGCGTCCCTTTAGCTTTTGGCCATATTATTATTTATCATGTGGGGCGTATGGGTGTATCCTAGTTACATGTTTTCAGTCAGGATTTCATGGTGAATGTGGTGTGTGCCTTGCATCCTTCACAAGGAGCTGATCCCTCCTACCCAAAAACCAGTATATTAAATTAGAGGCAGCCCCTCTAATTTGCATGATGAGGTCACCCCTCCAAGTATTCATGCACGGTGGATTTTCATGACGTATATTGGCTAACGGTAATGTAACACCCCCAAATTTATACAACTCAATACAGCGGAAGACTTGTTGGTGTTACGGGATAGCATATTACTCACATCATAGACAACGCATAAAAATCGCGTCGTTTATTAATAAAGCATTTCCATTCATAAATATCAAAGTTACATAGGTCCCAAGTCATTATATTTAATACAGGTTTTACAAAGCATTTGAATGGAAATAAGTATTTAGGTGCGGGCCATGAATTCTTGTTGTCTTCCCGAGAATTACCTTCAAGTACCTGAGATAAAACATGTTAAAAGAAAAGGTCAGCGATAACGCCGAGTGAATTCATAGAGTTTAATATAATCCATCAATATAATATCAGTATAAAATTATTACTGAAAATCATTTTGTACAAATCATTTTAATAGGCCATAAAATAGCCAAAGTCATTTTTATACAAATCCTTATCGAAAATCATAATATAGGCATTTGCCTTAAAAATCATTATACGAGCCAATGTCGTAAAAACATCATACAATACGTCTCATGACGTTGTATAAAAATAAAAATCGTTATATGAATATGGTTATGAAAACCAAAACACGAACATAATATCAATAGTATGACCCTGTATTGCTAGTCAGGCAATACATCGTAATTCGGAGCGTTTAGTAGTATTTCGTTAGTTTTTGGATTATTATAAGCCGCATGACATTGTTACCTTACTAAACCAACAAAGGGTAGCTAACCCGATACCAATTTTGCCCATCTAAAGTAGCGTGTCGTCACAAAGGTCACGCTATGGAATCTTCTCATACATAAATTCGCTTACCAATCAATGTGGCACGACGGGGATCAACCGTCAAGGCGCGAACTGGGGTGATCGTCCCCAAATAGTACTATTAAATGCATAAGCGTCTACCAAATCCCGGTAGTTCACAATTCATGCTAATGGGACTTTTAGTGACATAACCTAACTTTAATAATCCATTTGATTTCATCTATCGGGTCCTTTAATCATTTATCGGGTCATACAATCGGGTCATTCAATCATTCGGGTCCAAATCAATAAACAAACAATCGGGACAAATGGTGTCCTAATTTTATGAAAACTAACATGTTATCTCCCTCGCGGGTTTATAAAGCATTTATAAAACATTTAAAAGAGTGCGAGGCTATGAACTCACGTTGATGTGGGAAGACGGGTTATCGGCAATTCGGACGTACGGTACGTGCTTCAATCACGGAAACCTAGACAAATAATATTCGTCTTAGACTCATGTCCAATGACTTTATAAAAATAACAATTATGTATACATATGATGATTATATATATATGATGATCAAGTAGGTTTACATATCCTCATTTACTCATTTTTGTGTTATGTGTCGATAACTTTTATACTAGTTTTCTCGTTTGACCTATTTACGTGTTTTAAGTCCAATAAACTTATTATAAGTTCTTTAACTCTTATTAATCCATTTTATACTTATATGATCAGTATTTACACTTTACAAGTTGGGCCCAAATAGGTTAAGCCCAATAAGTTCTTTTTATAAGTGTTTATCTTATTTAGTCCAATTATTAGTCCAATAACGTTAATTTAGTCCGTTAACGTCCGTATGTCCTATAGTTCGGGTTTTTATCGGTTTTTACTTGTTATACATGTCTATATATCAGTATATAAGTTTTATAAAGTTTTCATTAGACGGGTCCAACCATCTAAGTTTTATTTAACAAAAACGTTAATTTTACGGTATTAGCCGAAAAAGTCGTAAAAATCATGTTTATAGTTTTATAACTTATAAAACTTAACAAGTTACCATTTTTATAATTTATACACTTATTCCACCTTTAAAATATTTATATAAATAGAATCCATAAGTTAGTGGGTTTTAATTTATATTTTATACTATTTAAATTTTGAGTGCTTATATAATAGTATTATTCTTTAATTTCCAAAAAAGTCTGATTTTTATCTTCACTTTCACCAAAACTGCCATATCTAGAGTTCTATATGGAGATAGAAGCTCAAATTTTTATCACATAAACTACATGATATGTGATACATTTAACTCTACTATAGCTACTGTTGAATCATCTTCTAAATATTTTCTAAAAATCGTCCAAAACAGTAACCTCAGATTTATACCCTAAACTTGTTTTGATCATATCTCACTCATTACAATGATTCCATTGCATGGCCAACTCTCACATGTGTACAAGACCCATAGCTTACTGTATATCCATTAATCTATGCCATTTTTATCAGTTCACCACTTGATTCTTTACTTTTTTATACAGCCAACATATTTAAACAAGATTTTAGCCTTGTTTCTTATAATTTTTCACCTTTTTAATCATGTTTATCAACACCAAATCCCCACATAACATTTTTTTTATCATCGTATAATCATCATATACATATACAATAGGAAATAAAATACATGTTTACATAATCAAAATAACAAGAAGATGAGGAGGACAATCTTTATACCACCATGATGATGTAGGTTGTGATCAAAACATGGATTTTGATGGAGAAACTTGTGATGCACCAAGACCATCTTCATGACCACCAATCTTCATAAACTCCTTGTGGAAAATCAGCCCCAAGACACCAAGGAAACTCCTCCATGGATGTTATAATCACCACCATTCAAGAGAGCTTCAAGAGGGCATCATCATATGTATGTATAACATAGGATTTTGTGGTTAAATTTTGATCAAATGGATGTTTGAAGGTGGAGTATGGACGAATTTCTAGAGAGAGAGGGAGGAGAGTTGTGTGGTTTGCATGTAAGAAATGAATGGATGGTTTGAGGTGGTGGTTTTGCTAGTTAGTTAGCTTAGTTTGTAAGCCAAAAATGGACAAGTGTAGCTACTTGTTGTAAGGTTGACACCACACACATGGTGTTGGCTTATGTTGGACGCCTCATATAGTGGGGGTGGGGCAAACTTGTTTTGTCTCATCCCTATTTAATTACGGGTACTCCTCGATTCTAGTTTTTTCGATTTGCGTGCCCTCGGGTCGTTTTACGAAAAACATTTTTATAAATTATGAATCAACGTCACAAAACGAATCCAATAAAAATTGTTTCATCAAAAACGGAGTTCGAAAACGTAAATACGTAATCCTAGGGTTTCCGGTTTAGTCGTAAAGGACGTTAAAATAAAATCGTAAGTCCTAATCTCTTCTCGTAAATTTGTGAGTTTATGAATCAACACAAATTTAAAACTCCAAAATAATATTCACGGATAAATTTATTTTCTGAAATGTCGGACTGTCACCAAAGACGGTGTATGTAAACGTAAGCACGTAACGTTGAATCCTCCGGTTTAGACGTAGTTAATGCTACTTCAAGACGTAAATCCAAATTTCTTCCCAAAAATAAGTGAGTTCATATTGTAACATTAAAATAATGTTTTCAAATAAATATTGAGAATAAAATATCAACCATAAATTGACGGATTGTCACAGCATTTACCCCTAAACAGGATCTTTGTCCTCAAAGATCATCTTACTACTCGCTTCTTATAGAGTTAAAGCCATGTGGGTATTTCCTCCACATTCGGTATTTTCTCACAAGTGTAATTCATTACAATATGCGAGTTTCGTCAAACATACTATGGGAATAAGATCAGGCTAAATGTTGACTTACTTTCTCTATCCATGATGTTCATGGGTTTTTGATGAATGCAACTTTTCGCCGATCTAAGCTTTACTAAGAACAATCAGATTTTCACTTGATAGATATTCCATCAAGTTCGATTTACGAAACATAATTCACGCAGTTCTTGAAGTCCTAGGGTAGATCCAACTTATATGCCTTTCAAACCAATCTTTTACATTATCTCAATGGTCCCATACAACGGGGACTTATATCCCATGATTTGTCAGATCATGAATTCATTTTTCCAAGTTTAAAATTTGTGGCATAACTTCGCTACCCATTTGGCACTTCAAGATTTACATTTCACATTCACATAACCTCTTGCCCACTACCGGCAGTCAATAATCAAATCCTAATTTCAACAATCATTTCAGATCTCGCGGGTCGAATATTTTGCAAGGTTAGGTTCGCCATCATAGGAAACCTTAAACCTTATAGACATATCCAACTCACTATGGGTGTATGTTGGATGTCTCCATCTCAACTCCTGCTTACAGATGCTCTAATATTTAGATCCTAACAAGATTCGATCTCAATCCTAATACGATGATTATCAACGATAATCCCTCCAAAGGAAAACATTTATACGGTCTATTACCAAAGGTCAATCATTCAAACATAAAACAACACTTATATTACTTTATATCGTTACTTTACCTCGTCCCTTCGATTTGGGGTGGTATATAGTACTCTCATCAAGGTTCGTTCTCAATGATTTCTGAGCAAATCTCTAGAAATTCGATGCGAAACGAGGATCTTGATAAAGATGTTCGATACAAGCACACTATGTTTACATAACTCTTTTGCAATTATCATTAACGAGAATGATATTAGCAGATTTGGTCAGTCTGTCGATGATGACCCAAATCGAATCAAATTCAGATGATGACCTTTGCAATAGCTAGACATTTACTAATGTATGAGGCGATGTCTGCCTTCATAATTCGTCATCAGTACAACTTCTTCAGACAAAGATACTTTTAGTCATAAATGACATAAATAGAATACTTATACTTACAAATTCCAACATAACTATATCTCACAATCCTTCATATTTAGGCAACCATAAGTGGTCTTTAAAACATTTTAACGCTATCGGCTTCTAAATTTTAATGGTTCACATTAGCCGTGAAACCTTTCACTATTTATATTATCCTTTTTACAAACACTGTTTATTTTTATATTGTTCGGCAATTTATTCCGTACCATCGTTATTAAGGAACATGTCCTAATTGGTTCTTTATCCTTTATATAATATGTCAGTATCTATATTCACTTTCTCCTGATGAAATAAATATCATAATTGTATTTATTCAAAATTCTTTCTTCATATCTTTTATGTTTCAGTTTCGTCTCAACTATCATTTTTATCAGTTTTTCTCAATCCGGCGTCTAAAGCGTCAAAAATTATTATATGTAAATTAACAATAATTATTTAATTTTTATGAAACGTAAACGTAAAAATTTTAAATTTATTAGTTCGACCAATTATATAAAATGTTCAAAAATAAATTTGAATTTAATTAACAAGATTTTTGTTGATTTATCGAAAATATTTAGCAAGATCCGTAAATGTTCGAAAAACCTTTGTTTATACTTTGGTCAAAATTTCCTTAGTTTAAAAAGCGTAAATTATCGTTTCAAATTTCAAGTCATGTTTTAAATGGTTTCCTCAATCCCTCTTAAGTTGTCTTGAGGTATACACAAACATTTACCCCTAAACAGAAGTTTAGTTAAATGTTTAGTGTATAAGGGAATAATCCCTTTAAAATCCTTTGTTAAAACATTTGTCAAAACATATTTCCATTTCTTTTCGGTAAAATCCAAAGTCTTAAAAGGGCTCTTAATTTTTGAAGAGTCTATATGCATACATCTTACCATTATTAATCCAATGGTCATTTTATGTCAAGGATTAAGTTTTTAATCCCTAAGCGTTAATGGTTCTAATCTTTGAAAAGGCAATATAGCTTCCATTATCTATTAATCACACGGTTAAATCATGCAAAGAATTAAGTCTTAAGTCTTATGTTAAATATTTAAGGTACATGTTTTCATTGTTCGGCCAATTCAGGGCATTCTATTAATAATTATTAACTCATCCTTATTCTTATATACAAACAAATAGTCCTTAATGATCACGAGCATGAATTTTATTAAATTACAGCCTACACACGTGATTCACCAAATTTATGAATGCTACATGTGTATTAGTTAATCCAAACGTCATCACATGAAACTCATAATGTTCATTACAAGTACCAGATGTAGTGATTGTAATAGATAATCTTTTCCGCAGATGCGAAGTTGATGATAACCATGCTGAGGATCAAAAACCTTGTAAATGATCGAACAAATCTTCCATTTCGAGTTATGGATATCGTTTTCGATTGTCAATTTACTCCGTTCACAGTAATCTATAAATATAAGGAATGATAACACCATAGCTCTTCATGATGACATGCTTGGTAGAATAAAATCTTTCTCCGACAACTCTCTCAGTTGTACGGTAATTCCTTAAATTCAGATGGTGCTAACGTACAGTGCACAAGCCACAAGTGCAGCACCGAGAATATAATCAATACCAATTTCAGTCTGCCTTAACAGCAAAAGTCTAGGTAATTTACCAACAAATACCTCCTAAAGTTTCAGATAACATAAACATCTTTTAATACATTTATTTTAAGTTCTTTCTAGATTATAATATCAATGACTAATTCATAACCATTCACGGTAAAATTCAAGTCTAAATGCAGGATATGGTCATCCTATCAAGAATTATTTAGATTACTTTTGATAATCAACATCTTATCATTTAGGGGAATTCTACTCGAGTTCCCATCAATTAAGACAATGTCGTCATGTCATAATCAATCAATCCATTCTACGGGCACTATCTACTTTCCAGTTGCATTGCCGTCGATAAGATGTGAACTTCTCAAAAGACTAATAATAATTCGTAATCCTTCACAATTTCAAGGATATTAGGATACACAACTACTATTAAAAGAGTAAGGTCAACGCATAATCTATGCGAGAGAATTTCAAATCAGATACAAACGAAAAACATTTAACGAATATGAATATATCCCATGTTTTCATAATTTGAGTACGCATTCGAAAGCTCTTCGGATCGTTACCCAGGTCATTCAAATGAAATCAAATCAAAAGAAATGATAAGAACGTCAATACATCCTGTCGGGTATCAACACTCGATAATCAGATACTTTTCCTAAGAATCTCACTACGGGAGAATTGGACAAGAAAGAATTGTCAATTGTCAAATAAGACAATTTCCATAGATGAGTAAATTCGACTCAGAAGAATAGATGCTACAGGCACATATGTAGGTGTCCCTAACACTATGTCCCTATTTTTCACTTCTTGCAGATCTCATAAAATTTAATCTTTCACAATCTTCAAAGAAAATGTCGTGTTTATTAATCAGTTTTATGGTGACTACTAATCAGCCTTGCATGGTCCATTCCAAATTGTATGTAGGCGCGCAACTATATACAATTTCAAGATTAACGATGCAATACTCAGTTCGTCAAAATATTATCATCATGTTTATAATAAAAACATTTTCATGCTTAATTCTTAAATAAGAATCAAAATAAATTTACAGAGATTTTCTTTGTTATGGAAATAATTAAGTTTCCAAAGTGTTTCATAAACAACTTCATTTTGATATCAATCACTTATAAATCTTACTTTGAGTAATCCTTATTGTGATGAAAATTAAATTTTCTCAAAGGATACCGTTTTAACTTTATAAAAATAATGTGTGATATGCAAAAGAGTGATGAAAAGTTGTTCATCAAGAACTAACTACAGTAAGATAGAAAATGAGCTTAGCCAAGTAATCATGAGGTTCATGACCTTGATGGCACTCACGAAGAATGATTCACAACGTAACTCAAATCAAGATGAGTACTTGTTCAATGGTTGCATCACTAATGAGAACATTAGGATGAAGAAATAAAAGATAGATAACGTCGATACATGTAGGATTTAGCAATCAAAGGTAGTCTTTTCATTAATCACAAACAAGTCAAAATTGTACCGTAACACATTATGTGTCACTATGTCATACAATTCTAAGATCTCATCCTACCAACTGATGTCTCAGTTAAGTTAGGGATTATTTTTAAAAGATACCACAATGAATACTAATCTACAAGAGTCATTAGGTGTTCCATATGTCCCAGAAGATCCATCGGTCTCAATTCAGAAGAAGATTTCTTCAATTCATTTCTTGGACACCAGGCATCCTCGTCAGTGGACAATGGCCTAGGAACAACCCTTAACACGAATAAACAATCAATTAAAACCTTATAATTCAATCACAAAACTTAACGACTTCTATTAATAATCTCATATTCCATATGGGTTAAATTTTACTTTATCTAAGTTTCAACCAATTTTATACTCAAGTCGATATCCTACTTCATTCTCCAATACTTTCAATCTTATTCTTCGGCCTTGTAAAGGCAATACAATCTCAATATAAATCAACACTTAATTTCCAATCCTATTAGCTCTTACAACAACAATTATCAAATGAGTCATTAATATGAAATGACTTGATCATTCAACTTAGACTTCTCGGAAAGGTATTAGTGGCATGAGGCTTTTGGGTAATGGTTCCAATAACAGCCTCAAGTGCAACATTCACCCTTTCGATTTCAAATTTAAGAATTGGATGACAACGAATCAGATGACATCTTTCTAGGTGGTAACGTTTTGTCAAACTCCACTCTATAAGAAAAGATCGTCATGACATCGATATCAGATTTAATCTCGCCAATTCTTTTTCAATATCACAATCAACTAATATCTACATTTCTACGAATATCAACCATTTGTTGGGATCATAAATATCCACAACTTGGTTTAGATCTAGGATAGCTAGAATTCCTACGAGAATAGCTTCGATTAATTTACTAGGGGATTTAGGGTTTCTTGTGACAATCGACGTCGTATAAATACCTCGTATAAATATCAAAATAATCATCAAACAATCATGTAATAAAATTACATCATATATATATAATCCAAGTTATATATATATTAAAATAACACTTCTCAGTCTGGCCTTGTCGGTAACTCGGGAATTCTTCGGCACCGTTATAGTCAAAAGATTTTTAGACATTTTTAGAAAAATGTTTATAGTTAAAAGATTTTGAAAAGTTTTATTCAAAACCTTCGTTTTAAAAATCTTTCGTTCTCTATAACGAGAGCTCTGATACCAAACTGTAACACCCCCAAATTTATACAACTCAATACAGCGGAAGACTCGTTGGTGTTACGGGATAACACATTACTCACATCATAGACAACGCATAAAAATCGCGTCGTTTATTAATAAAGCATTTCCATTCATAAATATCAAAGTTACATAGGTCCCAAGTCATTATATTTAATACAGGTTTTACAAAGCATTTGAATGGAAATAAGTATTTAGGTGCGGGCCATGAATTCTTGTTGTCTTCCCGAGAATTACCTTCAAGTACCTGAGATAAAACATGTTAAAAGAAAAGGTCAGCGATAACGCCGAGTGAATTCATAGAGTTTAATATAATCCATCAATATAATATCAGTATAAAATTATTACTGAAAATCATTTTGTACAAATCATTTTAATAGGCCATAAAATAGCCAAAGTCATTTTTATACAAATCCTTATCGAAAATCATAATATAGGCATTTGCCTTAAAAATCATTATACGAGCCAATGTCGTAAAAACATCATACAATACGTCTCATGACGTTGTATAAAAATAAAAATCGTTATATGAATATGGTTATGAAAACCAAAACACGAACATAATATCAATAGTATGACCCTGTATTGCTAGTCAGGCAATACATCGTAATGCGGAGCGTCTAGTAGTATTTCGTTAGTTTTTGGATTATTATAAGCCGCATGACATTGTTACCTTACTAAACCAACAACGGGTAGCTAACCTGATACCAATTTTGCCCATCTAAAGTAGCGTGTCGTCACAAAGATCACGCTATGGAATCTTCTCATACATAAATTCGCTTACCAATCAATGTGGCACGACGGGGATCAACCGTCAAGGCGCGAACTGGGGTGATCGTCCCCAAATAGTACTATTAAATGCATAAGCGTCTACCAAATCCCGGTAGTTCACAATTCATGCTAATGGGACTTTTAGTGACATAACCTAACTTTAATAATCCATTTGATTTCATCTATCGGGTCCTTTAATCATTTATCGGGTCATACAATCGGGTCATTCAATCATTCGGGTCCAAATCAATAAACAAACAATCGGGACAAATGGTGTCCTAATTTTATGAAAACTAAAATGTTATCTCCCTCGCGGGTTTATAAAGCATTTATAAAACATTTAAAAGAGTGCGAGGCTATGAACTCACGTTGATGTGGGAAGACGGGTTATCAGCAATTCGGACGTACGGTACGTGCTTCAATCACGGAAACCTAGACAAATAATATTCGTCTTAGACTCATGTCCAATGACTTTATAAAAATAACAATTATGTATACATATGATGACTATATATATATGATGATCAAGTGGGTTTACATATCCTCATTTACTCATTTTTGTGTTATGTGTCGATAACTTTTATACTAGTTTTCTCGTTTTACCTATTTACGTGTTTTAAGTCCAATAAACTTATTATAAGTTCTTTAACTCTTATTAATCCATTTTATACTTATATGATCAGTATTTACACTTTACAAGTTGGGCCCAAATGGGTTAAGCCCAATAAGTTCTTTTTATAAGTGTTTATCTTATTTAGTCCAATTATTAGTCCAATAACGTTAATTTAGTCCGTTAACGTCCGTATGTCCTATAGTTCGGGTTTTTATAGGTTTTTACTTGTTATACATGTCTATATATCAGTATATAAGTTTTATAAAGTTTTCATTAGACGGGTCCAACCATCTAAGTTTTATTTAACAAAAACGTTAATTTTACGGTATTAGCCGAAAAAATCGTAAAAATCATGTTTATAGTTTTATAACTTATAAAACTTAACAAGTTACCATTTTTATAATTTATACACTTATTCCACCTTTTACATATTTATATAAATAGAATCCATAAGTTAGTGGGTTTTAATTTATATTTTATACTATTTAAATTTTGAGTGCTTATATAATAGTATTATTCTTTAATTTCCAAAAAATCTGATTTTTATCTTCACTTTCACCAAAACTGCCATATCTAGAGTTCTATATGGAGATAGAAGCTCAAATTTTTATCACATAAACTACATGATATGTGCTACATTTAACTCTTTATAGCTACTGTTGAATCATCTTCTAAATATTTTCTAAAAATCGTCCAAAACAGTAACCTCAGATTTATACCCTAAACTTGTTTTGATCATATCTCACTCATTACAATGATTCCATTGCATGGCCAACTCTCACATGTGTACAAGACCCATAGCTTACTGTATATCCATTAATCTATGCCATTTTTATCAGTTCACCACTTGATTCTTTACTGTTTTATACAGCCAACATATTTAAACAAGATTTTAGCCTTGTTTCTTATAATTTTTCACCTTTTTAATCATGTTTATCAACACCAAATCCCCACATAACATTTTTTTATCATCATATAATCATCATATACATATACAATAGGAAATAAAATACATGTTTACATAATCAAAATAACAAGAAGATGAGGAGGACAATCTTTATACCACCATGATGATGTAGGTTGTGATCAAAACATGGATTTGATGGAGAAACTTGTGATGCACCAAGACCATCTTCATGACCACCAATCTTCATAAACCCCTTGTGGAAAATCAGCCCCAAGACACCAAGGAATCTCCTCCATGGATGTTATAATCACCACCATTCAAGAGAGCTTCAAGAGGGCATCATCATATGTATGTATAAAATAGGATTTTGTGGTTAAATTTTGATCAAATGGGTGTTTGAAGGTGGAGTATGGACGAATTTCTAGAGAGAGAGGGAGGAGAGTTGTGTGGTTTGCATGTAAGAAATGAATGGATGGTTTGAGGTGGTGGTTTTGCTAGTTAGTTAGCTTAGTTTGTAAGCCAAAAATGGACAAGTGTAGCTACTTGTTGTAAGGTTGACACCACACACATGGTGTTGGCTTATGTTGGACGCCTCATATAGTGGGGGTGGGGCAAACTTGTTTTGTCTCATCCCCATTTAATTACGGGTACTCCTCGATTCTAGTTTCTTCGATTTGCGTACCCTCGGGTCGTTTTACGAAAAACGTTTTTATAAATTATGAATCAACATCACAAAACGAATCCAATAAAAATTGTTTCATCAAAAACGGAGTTCGAAAACGTAAATACGTAATCCTAGGGTTTCCGGTTTAGTCGTAAAGGACGTTAAAATAAAATCGTAAGTCCTAATCTCTTCTCGTAAATTTGTGAGTTTATGAACCAACACAAATTTAAAACTCCAAAATAATATTCACGGATAAATTTATTTTCCGAGATGTCGGACTGTCACCAAAGACGGTGTATGTAAACGTAAGCACGTAACGTTGAATCCTCCGGTTTAGACGTAGTTAATGCTACTTCAAGACGTAAATCCAAATTTCTTCCCAAAAATAAGTGAGTTCATATTGTAACATTAAAATAATGTTTTCAAATAAATATTGAGAATAAAATATCAACCATAAATTGACGGATTGTCACAGGTAAAATATGATAAACAGTTTTTACAAGATAAACATAAAGATTTTCAAATTATAAACCAGTTTTATCAAGACTTAACCAGGTTACTCGGGACTTAGTTTTCTTCCGCTGTTATATGTTATATGCTTATCCTATTCATGCTTTATTGTACATCCGTGCACTGAGCGTATTTGCTCAGCCGTTTTCCTTTTCTATGTTCCCAAAACGGCAGGTACTCAGGGACGCTCGTAGACACTAAGATTACGTGCATATGGACTGGAAGCTGTCTAGCCTTCTTTACTTTATGCATTTCCTTTCTTATGATACATTTGCTATGGACATTGTTTAGTCCTTTCCTTTACTATACTATGTTGTGTGTGATGAGCTTTACTTTTGGACTACCGATGTTTGATTCCGGTATTTTCCTTTTATGGTCAAGTAATGTTTAGACATTTTTCCTTGTATGCTTTGATGACACGCCATAATTGCATGTGACATTTCCATTATCAAAATGGGGTGTTACAATTATGGTATCAGAGCCAAGGCTTCGACCTGTAGGCTCTCAAATATGATCAAAAAACCACTCAAAACACTGTCAAATACATAATTTTAACTTTAAAATATCAGAATTACACGTGTATTTGTGTTTGGTGTGTTTCAGGTGAAAAAAATACGTTTTGGAGCAAACATGCGTTTTCAAGGGATTTATATCACAAAAGACGAAGAAAAAGACGAAAGAGCTTTCAAGGACCTTATTTGCCAAGCTTTCAAAGAAGGAGGACTTAATGTGTAACTTTCATAAGAGAAAGGATAAAATGGAGAATTACTTAAAAGTTTTTATACACATTTGATAAAGGAATTAAAAGTGAGGGACTAGAGTATAAACTTTTGGAAAGTTTATTATATTTTGTCAATTTACCAAGCCGGTCAAAATAACAAAACCTCCACACACACGTCTTCTTCATCATTCAAGAGAGAGAAACGAATAACAGTTTCTTATCTTTCTATCCACCAAGACCTTCAGATCATTATCACGGAAGAACAAGAAGTTTTCAAGTGAAGATTATAACTACAAAATGCTCATCTCCTTCTCCTTTACAAGATGGTATCACTTAATTAGATCAAGACTGAAGAACGAAGAAACCCCTAAATGTGATGAAGAATGAATAACGAGCTTATCCTCGTATTTTACACGTGGCGATTATTGATTAGAGGACACACGTCATCCCACCTCCCTCGACGGCTATAAATAGAGACGAAGACCTTCAGTTTCGACGGTTAGCATAGGTGTAGTTTTACACATAGTTAGTTAGGAGTAGATAGATAGTCAGCTTGTTAATCTTGTAACGAATTCTGTTTTTTTCAGTTAAAATAGTTTGTAACCGTTTCTTCTTCCACCATTAATGAAAGCTTAAGTTTTCTTCTTTTGAAATCATTTTCTTCATTCTGTTTTAAATACTTTACGTTACTGTTATAGTTTGAAATCGGGTTATGTTTTCATCTCTTATTCTTCTTTCTTCTTTACCGAACTAAGGTTTTGCTATTATAAGCTTTACTGTTTAAATCGTTTAGCTAGTTATGTGAAAAAGTTAGTTGAAATTGGTTACGTTACTGTTATGTTGTTATAACCAAATTCTTTCATTGATGAATTTTCGAGTTTTTAATATCTTCTTCATTCTTCTTTTATGTTTTAAATCATTTAGTTCATAAGTCTTTTAGGAGCTTGTAATATGTACTGATTTTCTAAAAATGTCGAAATTAGACGCCTTCAGCCTGAAACATTGATTCAGTGTAGTTTCAATCAGTGAGTTCTTGTTTAAAAAGTTTTTAGTATACGAGAATTAGTGTAGACAGTTTGGTAGAAATCGCTCAATTTAGATCAGTTCGTATAGTTTCAGAATCGAGGATTGTGTCCAGTTTTTTTTTCTTGTTTGTTATTAGTTTTTGCAGGTTCAGTTTAGAAGGATTAGTTTGGTTTTTCTTCGCTTTGTTTGAGTTTTGCAGGTTTACAGATATGCAAGTTTACAAGTTGCTGTTTGATCAAGACTTCTTGTTATTTGATGATTTCTGTTGATTTCAATTCAAAGTAGGCATATTAGTTCAAAGTTTTTGTTGGAGTGTTGAAGTAAAAGTTTTCGAATAGTAGTTAAAGGATTTGGAAGTACAGTAGTCGTTACAAGCAGGCTCAGCGCCGTGCTTCGACTCAACGGACTAAACGACGGAAGTCAAGGTCAAGCTCATTCTTATTTTACGCATTTTACTTTTCTTGGCGCAATTTCATGCTTAATCTCCTTATTCGTATGACTGTACTATCTGCCTTTGGATGTTATTAGTCTACTACCTGATTGATTTACTTGTTCTTGTTAATGATTTTTTTTAGTTTGTGAAGTTTCTGCATATTCTGTTAATAGCGTTTGCTGATTGGATTGCCTTTTTAACAGTTTTACATGTGTTTAGCAGTAATTTGAATTTTCTTAATTGATACTAGTTCATATTGGTGTTTTGATATAGTTAGAGTTGGTTTGATTCCTGATATTCAAACGCAGGTTCATTCAGTTTATTGTTTAGGCTATTTTTGGACTGCATTCTGTCAATTATTATACAAATTTCGTCATGATACAGCTTTAACCCCTGACCTTGTATTGAATGTTTTCAGTCACAACCCTTGGTTAAGTTTGTTTGTTAGAATTGTCACACTGACAGTCCTTACAGTTAAAGTTGATTTTTAGAAGTGGTAATGGACTGATAGTTAGTTATTGGATTAGGTAGAGTTTATGTTGGGCCAATCTGATCTTGGGCTTAACTGGATTCCTTTTAAACTGATTTTTAGTATAAAGTGTAATTTGAATTGTTAGTTTAAAGTAGACTTAGATTTACTTTTATAAAAATCTGATTTTAGATTTACAATTTAAAGTTTGTAATTTTAACTTGTAGTTTAAATTTGGATTTTACATTTTTATATTTTGTGCTTTAATTGCGGTAATTGCAATATGTTTTTAGCTTAGTACGTATACGTGGATAGTATAAATAGAATTTTTAACTTTTTACATGTTTCTTGCCAAATAGAAATAGATTCCAAACAAGCTATTTTTACAACCAAAAACAATCAAGTCAAGCTTAAAATTGTTATATTAATTCGGATTAGTCGAGAAAAACGAACTAAAAAGACAGATATTAAATGGCGCCGCTGCCGGTTCTTTTCGTGAAGATTAACGGTTTCGAGTGAGACGATTGGATTTTGGGAACCGTTCACTTTGTGAACGTTATTTTTACGTATTATAAATCAAAAACAAAAAAAAATCAAAAAGATAAAAATATAAAAAATCACAAAATCACAAAATCAATTATTTTCCTAAAGAATTGAACCAAAAAAATAAAAAATCCAAAAAGTAATCTTTTTCCTAAATGATTACAACCAAAAATATATATTATATCGTTTTCATCGTTTTTACGTACATATAGTATTTTTCTTAAAAAATCAAATAAATACAAAAATATTTTCTATATATTATTATATGTAAATACGTATACGTATAAGAACAACTAATACACATATCTTCCATAAGTATTGCCGAGGCAATACACCGAGTTAGGGAGTGTTCCGGTCCTTGACACGTGTATCGATCGAAGCAAGAATAGATAAATACTTCCAATAGGCAATAATTCGAAGAATACAAACTACAAAGTGAATAGAAAGGCGATGTGCTATAAAATGCCATCTAAAGGTTATTAGGTACTTAAGTGCTTCGCGCCACCTAACCCCCCGTTCACTAGTGCGTATTCTAAGAAGGAAGGCTTTATTTGGGGGTCTTGTACCCAAGTAGTAATTACATATATTATACTTTCTTGTGGATATTTCATTTCGAACCTCGAGGGAGATAATCTCTTCTCTCTCAAACGTCGACCGAGGACTACTCCCTCATTCCTCGAGTTTACTTACACGTGTACTCGCACACGTGTAAACATACCACCTTTGGTGTATTACTTCCTACCCCGAGGAAGCTTTTAAACGTCATTTTACTTGTATATACATTCGGCCACCTTGCTAAACATGGATACTCGTTCCATGTTGTAGATTTTGCAACAACGATCCGCCAACGCTAATTATTCGCCTTGTTCGACTTGTGGTGGTCCACACGATACTTATTTATGTGATCAAAATAATGGCTATTATGGGGAGGGATATGCTTACAATGGAACCGAGAACCCTAATTTTCAACCTAACATTCAAATGGACTATACTTGTAATGACTATATGGGATATTCTGGTTTTTCATCACAAAATCCACCATCATTTCATGATCAAACCTTTAATGAGCCATACCAAAACCAAGGATTTTCTAATTATGAAGGTTTTCAAAACAATGATAATTTTCAAGGCTATAATCAAGAAACCTTTCCTAATCAAGGATTTTCAAACAATGAAGGCTTTCAAAATGATGAAAATTTTCAATGCTATACTCAAGATAACTTTCAAAATCAAGGATTTTTACATCATGAGGGTTTTCATAATCAAGGGTATAATCAAGGGTTTAACCAAGAGAATATGCAAAATGACTCTCAATTTCATGAATTAGTTGAGAGGAGCATTCAAGAGATGGAAAGGAGAATACTTGAATGTTTAGAGGAAACTAATCAAAGACAAATTCTCTTGGTACAATCTTATCTAACTCAAGGAGCTTTACCATGTGATGTTGAGCCGTCTTTGAGAGTTGATGATGAGGATGATACTATTAGTGATGAATATCGTGAATCATGTGAAGACAAATATCTTGCTACTCGTAGGCCTTATCCATTCCTTTATGACGATGATGACGAACCTTCGATTTGCATGACACTTAATGATGACACATCTTCATCACCTTTACCTCACATGGAACCCACCGACTCTTTAACCATGGGGGACGAGCCTCTTAGCACTAATACAAACACTGATTTGGATGAATTAACCGCTTCTAGTCTTGAGAACCTTATCCCAATCCAAAGAGAGCTTGAGGGTGTTTCCATTGAACCATGTGTCGAGCTTTGTATTGATACCTTTTCTCCTCATGATCACATTGAGATTTCATCACATGTTGACCTTTATGCTACTACTAGTGATTTTGGTGACTTTGATCTTGATGAATTGTTCAAAGAAAGGGATAATGAGATTGAGGAAGAGTTTCAGCAAGATTTGCCACAAATAGAGGATGATGATTGTGATTCTAGTGAGGCATCTTATGATATATCATCCGATGACTTTTCATGTCAAGATGACATTCCTAATTTAGATGAAGATGTTGCTCTTGTAGAAGAAGTGGAAGATGTTCATATTTGTGAGGTTTTATCAAACGTTTATCATCTTATCTCCTCGATTGAAGCTTTGAATGAAAACCATAATGATGATTCCATAGAAGAAGAACCTTTCATTGATATTTCTTCACCGGTTTTTGAGGTTGCACCTATTGATTTTTATGATGATATAATCCCTTTGAGTGATTATCTCATTAATACATCTTCTTTTGAGCCTTCTATTCCCACCCTTCCACCCTTGAAGTTGGTTATTGATGAAGATCCTATACTCTTAGAGATTGATCCTTTTTCACCTAAGGCACCTTTAGAACCCAAAACCTTTGATATGGATTCTCATATGGATATTAATGCCACCATAGAGGTTTATCTTGCTAATATTGATATTGAGGTTGATGATAGTGATTCTAATTGGGAAGAGGAGATTCGTCTTAGTGACAACATGCTTTTTAGGACCCCTAGAGCCTACACCTCTTCCACAAGACACTATTAATATTGATCCTCCTTTTTCTATGCCTTTTATTAAAGATTACCCACCTTTTGATGATGATGAGGAGCCCAATATGGATATAATAGTTATGAATGTTTTGATACCTACACCTTCATTGTCTCATGATGCTTTGATCACTAAGGGGAATCTTATATGGTTGATACGAGTTCATCTCTTTATTTTCCAATGAAGGGAAAGTTTTTTGATCCTGGGATACGTATATTTGGGAGATATTGGTTTTCATCTACTCCGCTTAAGAGTGTGCTTTCGATTGATATGAGATTCTTGTATGAGCTTACTTTGGTGATGCTACCTACTTTGGAGTTGTTCACTTGTCGAGATGGAAACTATGTATTTGATCCTGGGGTGCTTCCTATTTGAGAGATTTCGTATGTTGGATAAACTTGAGACACGTTGGACCATTCCATTTATCGAGGCGGATATTGTAAATCTTATAGTAAATGGAAACGTGCTAAGTTTGAGTGTATCATGTGAGACGTGCTTCAAAGTGGATATTCTTTATTCTCTATGATGGTTTCCCCAAGGACAACCTAATTCGGGGCCGAGTCGAGCTAGCGACTTAGGGTTAAAAAACTCAAGCAATGAATAACTAGGTTAGAAAACGTAGAGTAGATCTAAATAGGTTAGGTTTAATTAAAAGGATGTTATAGTAGAGTTGAAGTGGAGGGGTGGCCTTTCTTCGTCTTTTGGTGTTTGCTTCAAGGGTTGCTCTCTCACATTTCATGCTTGGAGCTTATGGAGGAGGTCCGTGTATCTGGTTCACTTCGATTAGTTTTTGCTATTGTGATATTCTAAACACTTGTGCTAAAATGAATACCCTTTAGTTGTCTCTTTCTTAACTTGGGTTAAGCAAAGTAATCAATGTAATAAGTGTAAGGGAGTTTACTCCCATGCTCTTAAACATTGACGACAATGTTTATCTTAAGTATAGGGGAGACTTCTATCGAAGTGACCTTACCTAGACCATTGCCTTAATTTCATGATAATTGGGAAAACTATTTTTTTAAACATTTTTCAAATTTTTGATCTACTTTGGCCACCAAAAATATGCATTCATAATTTTTGCATTAATCATTTTTCATTTCCATAACACATTTTCATTGTATATATCTTTTCTTTTATTTTTCATCAAAAAGATATAAAAAGGAAAAAATATAATAAGGACATGGTTTAACAAATTTAGACTTCTTTGACATATTAGGCCCGCCATGGATATTTTGACTCAACCCGAGTTTGCTTATCAAGCACTCTGTAGCTAGTATCCTTAACCATGTAGTCCTTCATTGGTCTATTAGGCTAAGCATCCACCAATTTCATTATTTGAGATTTTTAATTTGTGAAGAATGGGAAATGATAGAGTTGAAGCAAGTATAAAAGGGCTAGATAAACTTCATGATAATTACTTGTGGCTAAACCCTTCTCTTCTTTACCTCTATTTTCTTCGCATGTATATATGTTAATAAATAATCAAGAACGGTTTTAATTGGTTTGTAATCTCTTATGCATTTTTGTCTAATCATTCATGGTTGATATAAGTACGTCTTAAGATTCTAAGTTAGAACGTTTTATGTGTACTAGAATTATGGCATGCTCAATATTTAGCGGGTGTTTTTCCTTTTATTCTTTTCAACTTTATTAGTGAGGAATAAAGAAAAATAAGAGCGGCTTATGAAAAAAAAATGAGTGGCTAGAAAAAAAAAAGAAAAGAAAAGAAAAAAAATATATACAAGACTCCCAAGAGGGGCAGTATGGTGTTAATTATAGTGACTATTGAGTTCCAATATTACCTTGACGGGTTACGGGGATTCAATAGATTGCTCCAATCCAATATTACCTTGACGGGTTGCGGGGTTGAAGATCCAAAGTCTCAAAAAGGCGGAGGATGTAAATTATTGCGTGAGTTTTATTTTTCTTTCCTTAGCGAGTGTGTAGCTACTTATGAAAGCATGACATGAGGATTTTAAACATAAGGCGAATGACTTATTACTCTTGGAACGGACTTATATTAATTGTGAGTGGTTTTTCAAGTAATGGATGAGAGGATTACTTAGGAATAAAACCGTGCTTCCTTATTTTTAGATTTTACATTTCTTATACTTCACCTTTAAATAATGACAAATTTGCCCAAAAGCAATTTGCTCAAATAATAACTGGTTCCACATTTAATTATCATGAATAAGTTGTTGCACTTTTTACTTGTGAATGCAATGATCCCATTTTTAAGCTTGGTATGGGGAAAGTGAAACTTGAGGGTGATAAATGTCCGTGGTACCTAAGCCCTAATCAAAGTCATTGATTTCTTTATAAGTTATTTCCATCAAAACCATTTATGAAAAATCCAAAAATATATAAATAAGATTTTTTTCTTTGCATTGCATTGTAAATATTCAAAATCATTCATCATGTAGCATAGTATAGTTTATTAAATCATAAAATGGCCAAGGTGGGTTAATTATGAGGAAAGTGCACTCTAGAGCTTTAAAATGCTGCATTGCATGAGGTCATGGCAATGGTCAAGTGGAGGGGAGTTGATAAGTGTGAAAACACTCGTAAATAATGATCCAAAAACCACTCAAAACACTGTCAAATACATAATATTTAACTTTAAAATATCAGAATTACGCGTGTATTTGTGTTTGGTGTGTTTCAGGTGAAAAAGATATGTTTTGGAGCAAACATGCGTTTTCAAGGGATTTATATCACAAAAGACGAAGAAAAAGACGAAAGAGCTTTCAAGGACCTTATTTGCCAAGCTTTCAAAGAAGGAGGACTTAATGTGTAACTTTCATAAGAGAAAGGATAAAATGGAGAATTACTTAAAAGTTTTTATACACATTTGATAAAGGAATTAAAAGTGAGGGACTAGAGTATAAAATTTTAGAAAGTTTATTATATTTTGTCAATTGACCAAGCCGGTCAAAATAACAAAACCTCCACACACACGTCTTCTTCATCATTCAAGAGAGAGAAACGAATAACAGTTTCTTATCTTTCTATCCACCAAGACCTTTAGATCATTATCACGGAAGAACAAGAAGTTTTCAAGTGAAGATTATAACTACAAAAATGCTCATCTCCTTCTCCTCTACAAGATGGTATCACTTAATTAGATCAAGACTGAAGAACGAAGAAACCCCTAAATGTGATGAAGAATGAAGAACGAGCTTATCCTCGTATTTTACACGTGGCGATTATTGATTGGAGGACACACGTCATCCCACCTCCCTCGACGGCTATAAATAGAGACGAAGACCTTCAGTTTCGACGGTTAGCATAGGTGTAGTTTTACACATAGTTAGTTAGGAGTAGATAGATAGTCAGCTTGTTAATCTTGTAACGAATTCTGTTTTTTTCAGTTAAAGTAGTTTGTAACCGTTTCTTCTTCCACCATTAATGAAAGCTTAAGTTTTCTTCTCTTGAAATCATTTTCTTCATTCTGTTTTAAATACTTTACGTTACTGTTATAGTTTGAAATCGAGTTATGTTTTCATCTCTTATTCTTCTTTCTTCTTTACCGAACTAAGGTTTTGCTATTATAAGCTTTACTGTTTAAATCGTTTAGCTATTTATGTGAAAAAGTTAGTTGAAATTGGTTACGTTACTATTATGTTGTTATAACCAAATTCTTTCATTGATGAATTTTCGAGTTTTTAATATCTTCTTCATTCTTCTTTAATGTTTTAAATCATTTAGTTCATAAGTCTTTTAGGAGCTTGTAATATGTACTGATTTTCTAAAAATGTCGAAATTAGACGCCTTCAGCCTGAAACATTGATTCAGTGTAGTTTCAATCAGTGAGTTCTTGTTTAAAAAGTTTTTAGAATACGAGAATTAGTGTAGACAGTTTGGTAGAAATCGCTCAATTTAGATTAGTTCGTATAGTTTCAGAATCGAGGATTGTGTCCAGTTTTTTTTTCTTGTTTGTTATTAGTTTTTGCAGGTTCAGTTTAGAAGGATTAGTTTGGTATTTCTTCGCTTTGTTTGAGTTTTGCAGGTTTACAGATATGCAGGTTTACAAGTTGCTGTTTGATCAAGACTTCTTGTTATTTGATGATTTCTGTTGATTTCAATTCAAAGTAGGCAGATTAGTTCAAAGTTTTTGTTGGAGTGTTGAAGTAGAAGTTTTCGATTAGTAGTTAAAGGAGTTGGAAGTACAGTAGTCATTACAAGCAGGCTCAGCGCCGTGCTTCGACTCAACGGACTAAACGACGGAAGTCAAGGTCAAGCTCATTCTTATTTTACGCATTTTACTTTTCTTGGCGCAATTTCATGCTTAATCTGCTTATTCGTATGACTGTACTATCTGCCTTTGGATGTTATTAGTCTACTACCTGATTGATTTACTTGTTCTTGTTAATGATTTTTTTTAGTTTGTGAAGTTTCTGCATATTCTGTTAATAGCGTTTGCTGATTGGATTGCCTTTTTAACAGTTTTACATGTGTTTAGCAGTAATTTGAATTTTCTTAATGGATACTAGTTCATATTGGTGTTTTGATATAGTTAGAGTTGGTTTGATTCCTGATATTCAAACGCAGGTTCATTCAGTTTATTGTTTAGGCTATTTTTGGACTGCATTCTATCAATTATTATACAAATTTCGTCATGATACAACTTTAACCCCTGACCTTGTATTGAATGTTTTCAGTCACAACCCTTGGTTAAGTTTGTTTGTTAGAATTGTCACACTGACAGTCCTTACCGTTAAAGTTGATTTTTTGAAGTGGTAATGGACTGATAGTTAGTTATTGGATTAGGTAGAGTTTATGTTGGGCCAATCTGATCTTGGGCTTAACTGGATTCCTTTTAAACTGATTTTTAGTATAAAGTGTAATTTGAATTGTTAGTTTAAAGTAGACTTAGATTTACTTTTATAAAAATCTGATTTTAGATTTACAATTTAAAGTTTGTAATTTTAACTTGTAGTTTAAATTTGGATTTTACGTTTTTATATTTTGTGCTTTAATTGCGGTAATTGCAATATGTTTTTAGCTTAGTACGTATACGTAGATAGTATAAATAGAATTTTTAACTTTTTACATGTTTCTTGCCAAATAGAAATAGATTCCAAACAAGCTATTTTTACAACCAAAAACAATCAAGTCAAGCTTAAAATTGTTATATCAATTCGGATTGAGTCGAGAAAAACGAACTAAAAAGACAGATATTACCTGTGATTAGTGGGTGGTCACTACGGTCTTCCTAGAACTGACAGTTGTTTTCATGCATTCATCATTTTTAAGCATACATATACATGTCATTGTCGAAGATTTTTGACTAAGTAATGGTTGGTACAGGACTGGCCCTATTTAGTCACATGTGTTTTATTGAAACTTTTAAATTTGGGACCGATCCATAGGCGTCCCCTCGATATGTCTTTTGTTTTGGGTGAACTGACCAGAGGCGTTCACTCTCGAGCATACAAAAGTTTTCATAAAACTGCATCATGCATTCATACACAAAAATTTTCTTGCATAAAATTTTTCTCGTGAAATTTTGGTATAAATTTTTTTTTCATGTATATATATAGATTTTATTTTTTGATCTGTTTAATCATATGTTTTATGTTATACTGTCAGATGGTTCTCACAGGCGAACAGGAGCAGCTCAATGCTGCAATTCAAGGTGCCATGCAAGCTTTGCTTCCTCAACTGAGGAATGACATCCGGGCTGAAGTTCAAGCTGCCAACAATCAGCAGCATAATCAGGCACCTCCTCCTCCTCCTCCAGTGACATTAGCAGTATGGCTGGAGAGATTCAACAAGCTCCGCCCTCGAGCTTTTGAGAAGACAGATAGCCCCAGCGATGCTGAAAGCTGGTTGGCTCACATCGAGAAGATTTTCAATGCTATGGGTTGTGACCCCGCATACAAGGCGAGGTTGGCATGCTATCGATTCGAAAGCGATGTGCTAAGCTGGTGGTTAGCATTGATGCAGTCTGAAGGTGGTAACGAGTGGGTTGCAGGTTTGACTTAGGCTCAGTTCAAGGATAGGGTGATGGAGCAGTTCTTTCCCAAGGCTGAGCAGGACAAGCTCAAGAGAGAGTACCATGGGATCCGACAGAGAGCTGGAGAGAATAGCAATGAGTTTAGGCAGAGCTTTCTTCGTCTAGCTGGTTTCCTTGGTGCGGCAGCAGGTACTCCTGAAGAGCAGGCACATCACTTTAGATGAGCTCTTCGCACATCGGTCGCAAACAATCTGGTGTGTGCTACGTTCAACACTGTAGCACAAGTGGCCGATGCAGCACGTAAACTGGAGATGCTGTAGGAGAGAGATGAGTCCAGGGAAGCTGAAAGACCCGACAAGAGGTAAACATTTGTATTCAAGCGGTGATCAATCCGTATACTTTCCATATATGTCAATTATTCATCTATACTATCTATAAAGGAGGGATCCCAATTGTTGAAAGTTGAAATTTTTCAACAAAACTTCTTTTGTAAGTTTCATTCCTATTTCAATAAAGGAAACTAACAAATTAGTTGAAATGCTGGAACATATATCGTTGAAACCTAAGAAAAACAAGCTAAAAACTATTTCCGGCAAGTGTATATAATGCACTGGAACAAATAAAATATATATGGAAGATATACTAAATTGAATAGAATTAATATACAAAAGTGTTAAAACTATATCCGACAAGTGTATAGAAACGCTTGAACAAACAAAATTCAATTGCAAGTTATTCAAGACAGTGTTGAATTTCTCTCATATCGTTTTTAATACCTTTATTGCGAAAATCTCTAGATATAAGGGAATGATTTAACTTTTGAAAATATTGAAACTATCTACTCACACCTATTAAACACAAACACCATTTTACTTTCATCTTATCTGTCTCTCTTATCCTAAACCTAAAACATTCTTTCACCATGCAAACTAAATCCGCTGCCTCCATGATCAACAACATGTGTCGGCACCACCACCACCGCCACCATTGTACATGGTTTAGGTGTGTTGGCCGGTTGTTTTCGATTAGGTGGATTTAGCAGGTGGTTTTAGTTTATACTGGTTATCGGTGCCTGCGTTGATACAACCCTAAATCAACTTTATGAGTGTTCTTACGGGTTTGGGTGTTTGGCACATGTTTGTTTTGTGTCGGTTTAAGAGTACATTCATTGTGGTTGTCCAAGCTTCTTAAGCTATGAAAAGTAGTTCGATGATACTTTTGAATATAGGTAATCATTTGTTATATGTTTTGTTGTTCTTTCTTAATGATGGAGTTGTATGTTTTGAATGAATATGTATGCTTTCTTAATGATGCATTTCTAAGTGCGTTCCTGAGTAAGTGCGTCGATTCAACTCAAGTTGCTGTTTTGTTAAGAAATATTTTGATTAGCTTTTTTCCTGCCTTATGAGCTTATTTGATTCCTGGAAAGCTCATACACTCGTTTTTTTAGCAGGTGTGATTTTGATATGTGCTTTTGATTTTCTACATTGGAATGGACTTGAAAGATAAGGGCTTAAATCAACTGATTTTGATGAAATTCACGGATAGTTATAAACATGTTTGGTCGATCAGTGCAGTCAGGTAAGGCTAATCAAAGATCTCACGACTTCTCATTTTATACAATCATTAATAATTTTAGTTGTAATCGTGCTATGCAAATTACGAGGTACAATACACTAATGACACAATTTTATGGGTTTTTTTATACCATTATGAGGTATAAGAGTTTTCTGCTTGAGTATGCGTTGTAAAATGTAAGGTGTTGTTTGACTAAGCTTATTTTTCGGCTTTTATGAAGAATTGATACAAGCTTTTAGTATTAACTAACAACAGTTATTGTTTGTTGCAGTGATGGTTAAAGGATTATCGAGTATTCACATAAATGACGAAATGTGGGTTGGTATGTGCGCTTGGTTATACTTCAGGGATTTGATTTAGGGATTCGATGGTATTGGTTCAACGGATCTTTTATACTACTTTTTTCATTAATGGTGATTGTGAATTGTACTTGTATATGCTCATGTTGTTGTGCAGGCAATCCTGAGATAATGTGTCAAGGCCACTAGCTTCTATAAGCGCCAATGCAGTTTTGCTAACATTGTAAACATTTTCGGGTACCAATTCTGATGTCCTTACACTTTTGCATTTATCTTGCCAATACATAGGCTCCATGGATTCTTATGTGTTAAATTAGTCATGAACATTGGTGGTTTGTACATGAGTAGTAGAAATTGAAGAGGATCGATGTGTGATATGCCAATTTTTTAGTCTTCTCATTTTCATGGTTGTTCTTGCAAGTTAAATATGTGAGTTGATCGTTTGCATCATACTTAGTCCTTACGCATAAACTGTGCCATGGATGGGTTTCCGTGTAAATCTAAATTTTGAGAAAATAATGTCTTTAGAAGAAGTTGCCATTATTTGAATGGATACATATGTCCTCATACTTTAGAAATAGAGTAAAATGTGTCTCGTTTAAAAAGAATAAGTTGTCCAAAAATATTTTTTATAAACTGTTACTTTTATTTATATGATTTATATTGTAAAGAAAAAGTTCATGTCAAAATAATCGCTTACATCTCTTCTGGCATTTAACTTTTAACATACTTTAGTACCCTTTCACTATCATCTTCTGCTTTGTCCAAGGTATTTATTATATGTTGTAACATTTAGTTATAGTCGTAGTTCATGTACAAGTATTTTGTTTTAATTCTAATTAGAATTTATGTCTCCACTGTGCAGATGTTAGAAAGCATGGATAGTTCCACACATCATCATCCGTAGGGTCTTTCGCAAGGTACCTCAAACCCATCAAAAATGAAGCACCAGCTTCCAAATATATAGATTAATCTTCTACTCCTTTGCTGCTATTTAATAGTTAACAGTATATATATTCTGTATAGAAAAGTAGGTGTTTCCTTAGTTCAATTTCATTTTTTGTTAAACACTTCAGTGGCTGTTCCATTAGTCTTCTTTTGTTATAACGTTTTAACAAAGGGAATATTACGAAATTTTAGAGTGTATACACGATTCCTAGAATTTAAGCCTGAGCCTTACCTGCCATAGAGATGGACTAAATTTATGTTACGGTTACTGAAATTTAGTTGATACATCTAGATACATGTAGGATGAAGGGATGGGGATTAGTCAAATGCGGATATATAATAGATCAACTTATAACATAAGGCGACAATAAGATAAAATGCTCAGTATATCAACTAATGTACTTAATAAGACACCAGAAGCTTAAGAATATGTACCTTTTTTTCAGCAAACGAGTAAGTGATACTAAATTACTTATACAATAAGACAGAGGTTTTATGTGGATGATGGTTATAAGTTTCACATAATTAATTATTTCTGATCTTCATATCAGATGTTGCCTATGGTTTCCTCCTTGACAGTTATAGTGTCTTTTTTTATTATTGGTTTGCCTATTTTTTTGATAATTGGTTTATTAATGGTGCATATGCAGGTACAATTTCGAGGTTACACCAAAGATCCAACCTCAATAACAAAACTCTGGTGGATAAATAGAAACTAGCGCACCCAAAGGAAATCACTAGAAATATTAACTACACAAGGCCAAAGCAACATAGCCCAGTTCCACTAACGTGAAGACGAGGTTACGAACAGCACACAAGAAACAAACAAAGGTTAGCTGATCTACTTAAATTTTTTATATTAAATGAAACAAATAAACAAGTTCTAGCTCTACATTAGGAGCAGGGGGGCTCTATATAAAGGAGGTACGGACCCCTCCCGGTACGATGCAGCTGAAAAACGGAATAGGCTACCGCGGCTCGCTTCGCTTTTGTTGCGGAGCTCACTGCTTTTGGAGTAGTGCTTGCAGCTTGCTGCTTTCTGTTCAAGCGGAGCTGGCTGTCTACTCCACTTGTATATAGACCGACATTGAGGTGCAATCTAACCCACATAAAAAACAGTAACACAAGCACCATGTCCAACAATAACAGATTAACCGGTGCAAATAATAGCTGAGGGCGAAGAAGCAAAAGGCAAGCCAGCAAAAAGAAGACTCTTGCTGACAAGAAGAAACAAAAAGGTGATTAAGGTAGCAGAACTAAACCAACAACCTCAGATGTGCATCTATGAAATAAATATAGGGAAAATTAGATCTTCGTTTGGTTAAAGCTAATACTAGACAACCAAACTTATCTGCTATGGACAACATAATAACTAACAGTGGATGCATTTATTGACTCTTTCTATGTATGAATTTGAAACATCTATGATCATCATAGTAGTCCCTGGTCTATCACCCAGATTCCACTTTTACAATATAGAGTGAAGATTCTTATTCCATTCAAACTGTTAGCATAAAATGGCTGGTTACAACAACAAAAAAATCGCAAACCACCAAATAGCCCACCGTGAAGCGCGGCTCTAATACCTCTTTTACATCACTGGCTATAATGTATAATAAAATTGTAAGTTTGACGGATGAAGACAAGAAAGGAAAAAAAATACATGTTTTACCTTGTATTGCAACAACAATGCAGTTAATTGAGAGTATCTCAATCAATAGCGAATGACTTCGAGCCCTTCAATTGTTTAACATGCAATAAGATGATCTATATAAAGAAAATATATATGCTTACATAGTTACATGTGGTGACTTTCTAATTATTGTGGTCTAACATCCTTATAATATTTATCTTGGATTTTTAGTGATGCTCAAATTCTTATGCTCATATTCTTATCTTATCAAGTGATGCTAACATTATCACTAATATTATCCTTATATATTTCTCAGAAACTTGATAACTTGTTAAGAATCTGTCGCACGTTACGAGCTCTTCCAGTTTTATGTTATTTTCAGTCTCAATAAACACTTACCATAAAATCATATATCGTGAATTATCTCTAGCTAAGAAATTCCCGCCGCTATGCGTGGGTACTCGTCTAGTCTCTTTAAATGTATCTTCCAGGCAGAAAACTGGGGACCGGTCTCAGCCGGCTACTCAGCAGCAGCCTCATAAGCCCAAGGGAAACAATCAGACTAACGACCGTTCTGCTACGGATAGGCGTGGCGGTAATGATAATTACCGTAACAACGCTGGGCACTCCAACAGCAGCAGGTCCTAATACTTAAGCATTTCCTTATGATTTCATGTTATAACTCATATTCTGACACTTTAGCAAAACTTCTACTAGGAACCATGGAAACGGTAGGGACCAGAACAAGAGAGGTTCGCAGCCTAGCCGTCCAGCTAGAACTGGTATTCAATCTTACGATTATCCGCTTTGTCCTTTGTACCCAATTATCATGTCTTATGTAAAATGTTTTATCAGGTTCCCAGCCAGCCAGAGCACCTGCTGGAGGATTCACTCATCCTCTTTGCTCTACTTGCCACCGTGGGCACCCAGGACCATGTCGCCGTAATACTGACGCGTGCTTCAAGTGTGGTCTTCCTGGCCATATTATGAAGGACTGTCGTAAGGGCGAGATGGAGGGTACGTCGGGACATGCTGATACCAAGCCGCCTCCTACTACTGGGCGTGTCTACATGATATCTCGAGACCAGGCCAACAAGTCTACAAGTACCATCACTGGAATCTTGTATATGTATGGTCAAGCTGCATGTGTTCTTTTCGATACGGGTGCTACTCACTCGGTTATTTCTACTGCTTATGCTTAGAACATTAGGATGCTCCCCATGCCACTAGAATATAGGCTTACTATTTCCACGCCTTTGAGGGACTCTATATTAATCACCCATGTATACAAGAGTCTTCCCCTAGAATTTGACAATAAGGTTCGACCTGTTGACGCACTTCCGCTGGACATGAATGACTTCGACATGATCTTGGGCATGGATTGGCTATCCAAGCTTCATGCCACCATAGACTGCCATTCATATCGAGTTATCTTCGGTGATGTTAATGCACCAGAGTACATTCATAATGGGTTCATACCCGGACGGTCTGTACAAATCATATCTACCCTGCAAGCGCGTGCACTACTGTCACATGGCTGCGAGGGTTATCTAGCTACGGTTCACGACATGGATGTTGAATCCCCTATGAATTCAGGATCAACCTATAGTGTCAGAATTCCAAGATGTTTTTCCAGCAGAACTTCCGGGCATACCACCTGCACGAGAAGTGGAATTCAGTATCGAGCTTATTCCAGGAGCTGAACCAATCTCCAAAGCTCCTTATCGCATGGCTCCCATAGAGATGAAGGAGCTGAAGGATCAACTGCAAGAACTTCTTGAACGAGGTTTCATTCGACCGAGCGCATCTCCATGGGGCGCACCGATCTTGTTTGTTAAGAAGAAGGACGGCAGTATGCGTCTTTGTATAGACTATCGCGAGCTCAACAAGATTACCATTCGGAATAGATATCCACTGCCACGCATTGACGATCTTTTTGACCAACTCCAAGGGTCCAAACACTTCTCCAAGATTGATCTTAGGTCAGGCTATCATCAGCTACGGGTCAAGGAGCAGGACATCGCTAAGACTGCCTTTCATACCCGTTATGGCCACTACGAGTTTGTAGTTATGCCATTTGGCTTGAAAAATGCTCCAGTAGTGTTCATGGATTTGATGAACAGAATCTTCCATGAATTTCTGGACAAGTTCGTCATTGTCTTCATCGATGACATCCTGATTTTCTCAAAGTCCAAGGAGGAACACGAAGACCATCTTCGTACAGTACTACAGATTCTTCGCCAGAAGCAGCTGTATGCTAAATTCTCCAAGTGTGAGTTCTGGTTAGACAAGGTGGCATTCTTAGGTCACATTGTATCAGCAGAAGGAATCACTATGGATCCAACGAAGGTTGAGGCCATTACTAAGTGGCCAAGGCCGACATCAGCGATGGAAGTACGCAGTTTCTTAGGCTTAGCTGGCTATTACCGTAGGTTCGTGGAGAACTTTTCCCGCCTAGCACTATCATTGACCAAACTGATGCGGAAAGGAGAGAAATTCGTTTGGACTGAAGATCGAGAGAAGAGCTTTGAAGACCTGAAGCAGAAGCTAGTATCTGCACCTATTCTTACTCTACCATCTGGTACGGGTGGATTTCAAATCTACAGCGATGCATCGGGGAAGGGACTTGGCTGTGTTCTCATGCAACATGGGAAAGTGATCGCGTACGCTTCACGGCAGCTTAAGCCTTATGAAGAAAACTACCCCACGCATGACCTGGAACTTGCTGCAGTCGTGTTTGCATTGAAGATATGGAGACACTACTTATATGGAGAATCATGTGACATTTTCACGGACCACAAGAGCTTGAAGTATATCTTCACTCAACGTGAATTGAACATGAGGCAGAGGAGATGGTTAGAGCTGTTAAAGGATTATGACATTAATCTACAGTATCATCCCGGAAAGGCAAATGTAATAGCAGACGCTCTTAGCAGGAAGTCCGGAATGATCAACGGTATTAAAATCGAAGAGGAAATCATCAGAGACTTGGAGCGACTAGACATCGAGATCATGGTACATGGACAGCACGGTTACTGGGCTAATCTTAGAGTAGAACCCGAGTTACTCTCTAAGATCAAGGAAGCTCAGAAGGATGACGGAGAAATCTTGGCGATAGTACAGAATCTGGAAAAGCAGACGGAATTCAGAGTAGATGCAGATGGTATCGTATGGCAGGGCACGAGACTTTGTGTTCCTGATGACCAAGAACTCCGGGAAGCTTTGTTAGCTGAAGCTCATAGCTCCCCATTCTCTATACATCCTGGTTCGACTAAGATGTACCATGACATCAAGCAGTACTTTTGGTGGAGTGGTATGAAACAGGATGTGGCCATTACGTCTCCAAATGTCTTACCTGCCAGCAGGTTAAGATCGAGCATCAGCGATCTGGCGGTCTCCTTCAACCGTTAGATATTCCAGAGTGGAAGTGGGACAAAATCACCATGGATTTTGTTACTGGTCTTCCGCCTACCAAGAGGAAGCACGATGCAATTTGGGTTATCGTAGATCGACTTACCAAATCAGCTCATTTCTTACCGATCCGCAAGGAAGATCCGGTAAGTAAACTCGCAGATACGTATAGAAAAGAGATCATGAGACTTCACGGTGCACCATCCAGCATCGTCTCAGACAGAGATCCTCGATTCACTTCGCGCTTTTGGAAGAGTCTGCAGAAAGCTTGGGGTACACAACTTAAGCTTAGCACGGCTTTTCATCCTCAAACAGACGGACAATCGGAACGAACCATTCAAACATTGGAAGATATGTTGAGGTCATGTGCGTTGGAATGGACGGGTGATTGGGACGATTACATCTGTTTGGTGGAGTTTGCATACAACAACAGTTGGCACGCAAGTATCAACTGTGCTCCATTTGAGATGTTGTATGGCAGAAAGTGTCGCGCCCCAATCTGCTGGGATCAGGTTGGTGAGCGAACACTTGAAGGACCAGAAATCATAGAGATGACCAATGAGACGATCGCAGTAGCTAAGCAGAAAATTCAGGAAGCACGGTCACGTCAGAAGAGTTACGCCGATAAGCATCGTAGCGACATACATTTTAACGTAGGAGATCACGTCTTCTTTAAGGTTTCGCCGGCACGTGGTGTTAGATGCTTCGGGATCAAAGGGAAGCTCAGTCCTCGTTTCATCGGACCGTTTGATATCATTGAACGAGTCGGTGAAGCATCTTAACGATTGGCGTTACCTACGCAGCTTTCGCATGTGCACAATGTGTTTCATGTGTCCTTACTCAGAGGGTACCAGTATCATCCCCTTCACATGGTTCAGTATCCACTAGAACAGATAGTGAAGATCTCACTTTTATAGAAGAACCCGAACGAGTTCTTGACAGACAAGAACGAGTCATGAGAAAGAAGACGATTCCATTCGTCAAAATTCTATGGAGGGATCATACCGAGCGGGAAGCCACTTGGGAAACAGAGGATTCTATCCGGGCTTCTTACCCTCATTTCATATTTTTTAATTCGGATATGTTCTTCTTTTCTAGTTTACTTTATCTATAATTCGGGGATGAATTATTCTTTTTAGGGGGAAGAGTTGTAAAACCCGCATGCTTTTACCATGAATAGTACCCTTAAGATCGTACGTACTAGATTTAAACTTTCCTAATATAGCATGATTACGATTCCGTGTTAGGATTTTACGTATTACGTACGTGTTAGAACACGATAACTATTTACTACGCACGAGCACGTACTAATTATTTGACAATAATTAATCACGAACATGCGATCATGAAATAATGAACGTAATTAAAACACGAACTATTATTAATTACGTATATATATTTATTACGAGCGTAATTAAATATATTAGATCACGATAATTACGTAACGAGAACACATAAAACGCGAACACAAATAATCACGAACGAATAACTAAACATCGAGACACAGAAAAAGGTACGGGTACCCCATGTGGGGCCCCCTACCCGCGGCTACAAGGAGCAAATGGGCAAAGCCCATTTGTAATTTTTACTAAAGGGGGTTAAAGGATTTTTACACTACTCAAAATCACTTTACAGAAGATTTTAGCAAAAACCTAAAACCCTCCTCTATTCTTCTTTTTTGGCTGCCACCCTCAAAACACCACAAGGGGGTGTTTGTTGATCTTGGATCTTGGAATTCTAGTTGGTGATCGTGTTTGTTCTTCGTCCTTTTGATCAACGTATTCGGTAAATCCTTTTTATACCTTTTCTTTTGATTTGATCTTTTATAAAATAAGAACATGTTATGTTTTTATAAAAACCTAATTAAAATCATGAATCTAACATGAATTGGGATTTAATAAAAATCAAAAGTAATGTTTTAAGGGGTGTTTGTTTTGGCCGCAGCCTACACCGAACCCAAGGGGGGTTTCGGTTTGGCCATCCGACCACCACCGAGACCATATGGTCCCGGTTGATTGGTGTGGGTCCCACGGCAGCATCAAGACAAGGGGTAACCCGATTTGGTTCGGGGTACGGTGTCGATTTCATGTCCGGTTCATGGTTTTTAGTCTAGATCCGGTTCATGGTGTATGTTTAGTTTTATTTTTTTTTATGATCTTATGTTAAAAATTAAATTAATAAAATGACATGATTAATTTAATAACATGACTTAGGTTATTTTAATTATTAATAATCATGAAATTAATTAACCTAAGTATTTTTATATTTTAGACTTATAATTAATTAATTATTTAAAAACCATGATTATAATTAATTAATTAACATGACTTAGGTTATATTATTAATAAATAATAATACATGTTTTAACCTAAGTATTTAACTTTATTTAATTAAAAACATGTTATACTTTAATTAAATATTTTAACCTATAGTTTAATTTAATTACATGAAATAATTATTAAACTATACATTATATCTTATGACTTAGAAAATAATCATGAAAACACTTAGGCTTATATACTTAGCTTATCTAACCAGCTTATTTCTAATTATGGAAACTTTCTATTTTTAGAAACTTAATTAAATAAGGCAGCTAATCTATTTATGGAAACCTTCTATTTTTAGAAACTTATTTATTTCAAGCAGCTAATCTATTTATGGAAACTTATTTGATTAAGGCAACTAATCTATTTATGGAAACTTTCTATTTTTAGAAACTTATCTATTTTAAGCAGTAGTTCTATTTTTGGAAAATTTCTATTTTTGGAAACTTTCTATTTTTGGAAACTTTCTATTTTTGGAAACTTTCTATTTTTGGAAACTTTCTATTTTTGGAAACTTTCTAATTTAGGAAACCTGCTATTTTTGGAAAGTTACTTATTATCACACAGTAAGTATATTAATACATGAAATACCATAAATACTTAATCAGATTAAACAGAATATAAGATAAACACAGTTTAAGGCTTTAAACAGTAAACCATGGTAAGAACACATAAAATAAGCTAAGACATGATATAAAACCATCTACGTATTTAGTAAGCAGATACTTATTCATGTATGTATTTATGTAGCACTAGTGATACGGAAGTATGATTCCTCTCAGCTCATCTTCATCGTTCACTGGACATAAGGTACGGATTCCTGTCCTTTCAGTATGGACATTCTTTCCTTATTAGGATTCCCCGTATGCATCCAAATGTTTTCTCGTAGTATAAGTTACGTGTTTGATTGCTTATGTTTAATTAAGAATACCTATAGCCATATACATGCATGACCAGTTTCACCTAGTTATGGAGGTACCATAACCATAACATTAGAGGCACTGATGTTATGACTCCACCACAGCGGAGTGATTGCTCGTGGCGTCCCTTCAGCTTTTGGCCATATTATTATATTTATCATGTGGGGCGTATGGGTGCATCCTAGTTACATGTTTTCAGTCAGGATTTCATGGTGAATGTGGTGTGTGCCTTGCATCCTTCACAAGGAGCTGATCCCTCCTACCCAAAAACCAGTATATTAAATTAGAGGCAGCCCCTCTAATTTGCATGATGAGGTCACCCCTCCAAGTATTCATGCACGGTGGATTTTCATGACCTATATTGGCTAATGGTAAAATATGATAAACAATTTTTACAAGATAAACATAAAGCTTTTCAAATTATAAACCAGTTTTATCAAGACTTAACCAGGTTACTCGGGACTTAGTTTTCTTCTACTATTATATGTTATATGCTTATCCTATTCATGCTTTATTGTACATCCTTGCACTGAACGTATTTGCTCAGCCGTTTTCCTTTTCTATGTTCCCAAAACGGCAGGTACCCAGGGATGCTCGTAGACACTAAGAGTACGTGCATATAGACTGGAAGCTGTCTAGCCTTCTTTACTTTATGCATTTCCTTTCTTTTGATACATTTGCTATGGACATTGTTTAGTCCTTTCCTTTACTATACTATGTTGTGTGTGATGAGCTTTAATTTTGGACTACCGATGTTTGATTCTGGTATTTTCCTTTTATGGTCAAGTAATGTTTAGACATTTTTCCTTGCATGCTTTGATGACACGCCATAATTGCATGTGACATTTCCATTATCAAAATGAGGTGTTACATTGACGATCAGTATTCACGAAACCCCCAAATCTTGGAACCCTAATTTTTAATTAAGCTTAACTGAAGTCAGTTTCATTGATAAACCCCAATTATTTGTATAATAAAGTGATTTTCGGTCAATATTCACGAAACCCCCAAATCTTGGAACCTTAATTTTTAATTAAGGTTAACTGAAGTCAGTTTCATTGATAAACCCTAATTATTGGTATAATAAAGTGATTTTTTATCACTATTCACGAAACCCCCAAATCTTGGAACCCTAATTTTTAATTAAGGTTATTTAAAATCAGTTTCATTGATAAACCATATTTATTTTAGTATTGTAGAAGATTTCATTGATAAACCCTATTTATGTTTGTATTGTAGGTTAAATTGAACATGAGTCGATTCACAGTCACACTTCATCATGATGGGATCTTTATCGAGAAACCACTGCAATATGTTACTGGTGATTACCAGGTTTTATCAGACATACAATTTGAAGAGATGACGGTTGAAAATCTGTATGAAGTGGTAAATAGGTTAGTCCTTAGTAAGCCTAAGAAATTATACTATTGTATTCCAGGTTTAAGTTTAGGTATGGGACTTAGGGAGCTTAAAACGCAAGATGATATGGAAGAATTCACTGTTTTAGGTTTTGAGAATGGGTCTAGTATAGAAATGTACACTGAAATCCATGGCTATGATGTTTTAGAAATGCTAGATGATGGTAATGTTCATAGTAAGTATGTGCCTAGTGAGAGAGGTTTTACAAAATGAGAGTAGCGAAGAAGAGGATAGTGGGGGCGACTTGTCTGATGATTTGACCCTGACTTTGTAGACTTTCATAAAGAGGGTGAAGAAAAGGTAGTATTGGAAAAGTTAACAATTGACGATCCTTTCTTAACTAAGCTTGTAGGTAAGGGTAACTACATAGGTAAAAGGGATGACCCAATACCACCTATGAGTGGTGCCTATATTCTAGAAGAAGAAGATGACCCGGAGGATGCCCAAATAGATGCTAAGTTTAAGGTTAGAAAGGGTGTGCAGTATTAATAAGTGTGAAAACACTTATCCTTTTACCACTTATTTCCAATAATAACAAGACCAAAACGTGTATTTTATGTCGTAAAAGTCGGAATTATGCGTGGTTTGTGTTTTTATTGTGGTTTAGGACAAAAATATGAAAAAGGAAGAAAACACGGGCTTTTATCGAAGAAAATGATAAAAGACGAAGTCAAAAGATGAAAAGTGCAAGAAGAACGGAAGTCAAAGGCCTATTCTGAAGATTTATCGAAGAAAAAAGTCTAAAGACGGAAGTTTAACAAAGTCGAAGAACCAAGTCTACTAAAAGAAGAAAATTGAAAGACGAGTTCAAGTTATCATTCGACTAATCCCGAGACAAAGTCGAGAAAGACGAGTTATTTAAAAGTCGAGAAAATATGAAGAAAGAGAGAAGACACAAGCACTTTCCACCACCTATATGTAGTCTTCTAAATAGTCATTAGAGGAGTTAGTCTTCATTTTAGTCTTTAATTTTTAGTAGGTAATTAAGTGTGTTTTATTTTTCTTCTCTCTAGTTTTTCTTTCAAGCTTATCAAAACCTTCATCTTAATCTTGTAATCTTTGATCTTAATCTTTAATATAATCAAGTTTTTTAATAAATTCTCATTCTACCTTTCTTAATAATCTATTATTTTGCTTAATTAATCATGTAGTTTGTTTAATTTTGTTGATGATGTGATTGTTTTGCTTATTAGATTGTGCGTATTGGTTTGGTTTGTTTGAGCTTTTTAGATTATTGTGCTTATTTTCTTAATCTTTATGTTTATTAGTTTTTAAATAAGTTGATTTTGGTAGTTTAATATTTTTATAAAAAGGTTGACTTTAAATTTTTGCTTATTTAGTGTTTTTAAAAGTGTTTAAATTGCGTCTTATTAGCTATCCTTAAAATTAGATTTGGTAAAAGTTTTGGTACGTGATTATTGTGGTTTTTCTTATTTGGAATTAATCCGGATTATCTAAACCCTCTTTTCCCGAACTAAGTCAAATACCAGATTATTCCAAACTAAATACAAACCCTAGTTTCTTGAATTACATACAATACACTCTACATTCCGACTTAAAATCCATTTCATTTTCCCTCCAAAACCAAACCTCCATTTCCCGACTTAGATGCAAAACATTCTTTCCCGAATTGATTGAGTGTTTGATATCCCGAATTAAATAGATAACAACTCTATTCCGAATTAGGTGCAAGATTTGTGATTCCGGATTAAGCAAAAATGGTGCATTCCGAATTACGTCTGGGGGCTTGATTCCGAATTAGGAATTGGATACGGATTCCGAACTGTGTGAAGAAATCAACATTCCGAATTAGATCTTGGATCTATATTCCGGATTACGTTCGTGACACAAATTCTGAATTAATTACAGCATGAACATTCCGAATTACATCACCAATCAGCATTCCGAATTAGTTGGGAATTGTGAATTCCGGATTGTGTTTTGGATTCTGATTCCGAATTAGGACTAACTTTTGGATTCCGACTTGTGTTCAATTTGTGTTCTGAACTATGTTTCAAACCTGTATTCCGACTTAGGTCAAAATTTTGCATTTTAAGATCCCGAATTAGTTTTTAAACTTAACTTTTCCACCAATTTTTACCTAGTTTAATTTTCAAACATTTTCACTTAGTTTAATTTTCAAATTATTTTTATTAAAGTTTACATTTTATAAAGTTTTAAATTTTGAATTTAATTTTAAAAGTTAATAAATTTTCATCATTTTTTTTTAGTTTAATTTTTAAAAGCTTTCATTTTTACGCATCGACATTTACATTTTCAACTTTATTTTAAAATAGATAATCACCTTTAGTTATCTTCACTTTAATTTACTGTGCAGCTCTCACTTTGGATAAGCAATCGAGGTTAGACATTCTACTTTATTTTTAATAGCTTTTACGTTTATGTTATTTCTAGACTTAGACAATCAAGCTCCCCCTTTTAGTGACCAACACCAGTAATTCCACCCTAAACCGTGATCAATTCGATTAGATACCGAGAACGATATCGAGTACACATAGGCTAAGCTAAATCCAAATATCAAATGGCGCCGCTGCCGGCTCTTTTCGTAAAGATTAACGGTTTTTAGTGAGAAAAATTGGATTTCGGGATACGTTCTTTTGGGAACGTTATTTTCAAACACAAAAATTTTCAAAAAAAAAATCCTAAAAAATTATAAAATTTTCAAAAATCCAAAAACAATAAAAAAGATAAAAACCAAAAAATATTTTCTTTCATTTTAGTGTATGCGTACTCGATGTACGTCTTATTCTGAGCCTGAGACTCTTAGAGACTTAGACATGACTAGTGTGCATAATAATAATAACAACCCACCTCACCCCAATTTGAATAATAACAAAAACAACAACCATGTCCCTCCACCCGACCTTCGAACGATAGAGGAGCTTTGTCAGCCAACAATGAACGGACGTGGATGACCTATTGCGCCGATGCAAATCACGGCTCCTAAATTTTCGTTGAAGCATCACATGATCCAACAAGTTCAAAACGCTTGTCCTTTTCGCGGATTACCGGATGATGATGCCAACAAACATCTCGACAAATTCATTACCGTCACTCAAAGCATGAAATTGCCCGGTGTTTCCATGGATTTTCTTCGCCTTCATCTTTTTCCACACACTTTATCCCACCATGCCGAAAAATGGTTTGATGTCTTCCCAAAAACTCAATTCATACATGGAATGACATGACTCAAAAAATTTTGTCGCGCTACTTTCCACCATCCATGGTCACTAGTCTTCGCAATCAAATCAGTGGTTTCACTCAAGAACCTAATGAGTCGCTTTTCGATGCTTGGGAACGTTATAATGTCTTGATCGACCGTTGTCCGAACCAAAATATGCTACCCGTTACTTTGATTGATACTTTATACAATGGTTTAACTATTTGTGATCGTGATACGATTAATGCTGCCGCCGGTGGTACATTCATGAAGAGAGGACCTGAGGAGTGTAGAGAGCTTATAGAGAACATGACCACTCACCACAAAAATTGGGATTCATCCGCATCTTCAAGGAATAACCCGAGGGCCAATGTTTCTTCTACTTCATCAAACCCAGAGATAACCGAACTTACCCGCCAAATAGCCGAGATGAACAAAAACATCTTAACCATGGATACAAACCAATTTCAACAAGCTAAAGCTGTAGCAACTTCTTGTGAGATTTGTGGGGGTTCTCATTCATACACCAATTGTCCTTCTACTCATGACAATCCGGAAAACGTGTATGCCGCTAACGGTAACTTTTCTACGGGAGGCTATCAAGCTCGTTCTCAAGGTGACCGCAATTTGCTCAGTTATCGTTCAAACAACTTCCTTTCACCACCCGATTTTCGTCCTCAAAACCAAAACAATTTCAATCACAACAATCAAAACCAAACTCGAGCTCCTAATCAATATCAAACCCAAAGAAACCCATATCCACCTCAAGGAAATAATCAAGTTTACCAACAACCCGCTTATCAACCACCTGCCTACCATGCTCCTACTTCCAACCAACCCACCGCATTTAATCACGAGGTTGAAACTTACATGAGGACTAATGACGTGCTGGTGAAGAATCTTCAGAGTCAAATCATCAACTTGAAAGGAGATATGGCGAAACAAGGGAATGATCTTCGAGCCGATATGAGAAACTCTTTGAGCAGTCAAACGAATGACTTAAGTGATATGATGGCTAGTTTATTCCCATGTAATCAAGCCTCTGGTTTGGGTTCTCTTTCGAGTAACACCGTTGCTAATCCAAGAGGGGAGATGAAAGCAATCACCACCCGAAGTGGCAAAGGTTTAAAGGAACCCGAGATTCCTAAACCTACACCGGTGATTGTGACAAAGGAGAACGAGTCCCCTTCACCGATTCCTCCACCTTCTATTTCTACCCCTCCACCACCCAAGGATGTGAGTGAGAATTCCATTCCAAATCCTTCATCTCAACCCGATATACCTTATCCTTCAAGGTTCAGTAAAGAAAAGTTAAAGAACAAGGATGATATTCAAGTTTCGAACTTTCTTAAAATGTTTAAACACTTAAATTTCAACATCTCCTTTGCTGAGGCTCTCGCTCACATGTCGAAATATGCTAAAATGTTTAAAGATCTTCTCAGTGACAAAGAAAAGCTTCTTGATATTGCTCAGACCCAAGTTAATGAGAATTTCTCCGCGGTTCTCTTAAGGAAATTTCCAACCAAACTTGGTGATCCGGGTCGTTTTCTCATTCCTTGCAACTCCCCGGGGTAGAGAATTGTATGGCCCTAGCCGATCTAGGTGCTAGTATCAACTTAATGCCTTTAAGCGTTTGGAAACAATTGTCTCTACCCGAGCTAGTCCCCACACGAATGACATTGGAATTAACTAACCGTACGGTTGCTTATCCGTTGGGGATAGCCGAAGATGTCTTCGTCGGTGTCGAAAAATTCACCTTTCTGGCGGATTTTGTTGTCGTTGACTACGAGATGGACCCCCCGTGTTCCATTAATCGTTGGACGTCCATTCTTGAGGACCGGTCGCACTCTCATTGATGTAGCCGCGGGCGAATTAATCATGAGAGTTTGTGACGACAAAATCGTCTTCAACATGGGTAAACTTTCTAAGCAAGCTTCTGAATACGAGAGCGTTAATTTCATTGACGTACTTGACGAGGCTTGTGAAGAGCATTTCAAAGACGCTTGTAAAAGTGGTTCTTCTTCTCTACCCATTGTTGAGACCGTTGCCTCTATTGCTCCCTCACTAACTCTATTTGGAGAAAGTGATTTCCTTTTGAAAGAATTTGAAGCAACTTTAGGGGATGTGGACTTACAATATGACGATTCTCCTACCGATTGGGAAGAAGACATTCGTACCATTGAGAAACTTCTCAATGAGGACCATATTTCTCCACCTACTCCTAAGGAAGTTACAATCGATGATCCGTATTTGACTAAACTTTCCATCAACAATCCTCCAGATTTAGAGCTTAAGGATTTTCCTTCTCATCTCGAATACGTTTTCCTTGAAGACAATAAGAAGTTACCCGTCATCATTGAAAAGGACTTGAAAGAGGATGAAAAGTCTCGACTTATCGAGGTGCTGAAGAATCATAAGAAAGCAATTGCTTGGAAAATTTCCGATATCCGCGGAATTCATCCTAACTTTTGTACTCATAAAATTCTCATGGAAGATGACTTTAAACCCACAATCCAAAGCCAAAGAAGGGTTAATCCTAAAATTCATGACGTCATCAAGAAAGAAGTTATCAAACTTCTAGATGCCGGAATGATTTACCCAATTTCAGATTCGCCATGGGTTAGTCCCGTCCATTGTGTGCCTAAGAAAGGCGGAATACCCGTTGTTCCCAATGAAAACAACGAGTTGATTCCTACTCGACATGTCACGGGTTGGCGAGTTTGCATAGACTATCGCAAGCTCAATGATGCCACTCGCAAGGATCATTTCCCTCTTCCTTTCATGGATCAAATGCTCGAGCGTATAGCGGGTAATGATTACTATTGCTTCTTAGACGGTTTCTCCGGGTATTTTCAAATTCCCATCGATCCTAAAGACCAAGAGAAAACCACATTCATTTGTCATTATGGAACATTTGCTTACAAAAGAATGCCTTTCGGCTTATGCAATGCTCCTGGGACTTTCCAAAGGAGTATGATGGTTATATTCCATGACATGGTTAAAGAAACTATGGAAGTTTTTATGGATGATTTCTCGGTCTATGGTGATTCTTTCTCTACTTGCCTTGCCAATTTAGAACGTATGCTCAAACGGTGTGAAGACACTCGTCTCGTTCTTAATTGTGAAAAATACCATTTCATGGTAAAAGAAGGTATTGTTATTGGTCATAAAATTTCTAAAGCTGGTATTGAAGTTGACCGTCCTAAAGTCGATGTGATTGCTAAATTACCTCCACCTTCAACCGTGAAGGGTGTGAGAAGTTTCCTTGGTCATGCGGGCTTCTATCGTCGATTCATTCAAGATTTTTTTAAGATCGCTCGCCCGATGACCCACATCTTGGAAAAAGATACTCCTTTTATCTTTTCTAAAGAGCGTCTCAAATCTTTCAATCTTCTTAAGGATAAATTAACTAAGGCACCGGTCTTAGTTACATTTTGAATTGATGTGTGATGCTAGCGATTTTGCTATTGGAGCGGCTTTGGGACAAAGAGTGAACAAACACTTCCAACCAATCCATTATGCTAGCAAGACAATGATGGGGGCTCAATTGCATTATACTACAACCGAAAAAGAGCTTTTAGCCGTCGTGTATGCTTTTGAGAAATTTCACCCCTATCTTGTCCTTTCCACTACCATTGTCTATACCGACCATTTTGCGTTGAAGTACTTATTAACCAAACAATATTCCAAGCCGAGACTTCTTCGTTGGGTTTTTCTCCTACAAGAATTTAAAATCGAAATTCGTGATAAGAAGGGAGCGGAAAAACCTAGCCGCGGATCATCTTAGTAGACTCGAGGATCCTTATCAAGGGGAGCTCCCAAATTAAGAGATTAATGACTCTTTCCCCCTTGAAGCCTTGATGTCTATTAACTCCAATCTTGATGAAACCCCATGGTTTGCGGACATTGCAAACTATTTGGCGGGTGGAATTCTCATGGAAGGGTTAACGTCCCAACAAAATAAAAAGTTCTGTAAGGACATTAAGCACTATTTTTGGGACGACCCTTACCTTTTCAAACAATGTGCGGATCTTGTCATTTGTCGGTGTGTTGATGGGTCGGCAGCTTTATTAATCCTTGAAGCTTGCCATAAAGGACCCATCGGTGGTCACTTTGGTCCCAATTACACTGTGAAGAAAGTTTTCGACTCTTGATTTTATTGGCCCACCATTTATCATGACGCTCTTGAAATGGTTAAACATTGTGATGCTTGCCAAAGACAAGGCAAGATCACACATAAAGATGAGATGCCTCAAAATTTCATCTAAGAATGTGAAATCTTTGACGTATGGGGCATCGACTTTATGGGGCCATTTCCATCATCTAAAGGGAACAAGTACATCCGCGTAGCCGTTGACTACGTATCAAAATGGGTTGAAGCAAAAGCTTTACCTACGAACAATGCGAGGGTCGTTGTGAACTTTTTGAAACAACTATTTGCTCGATTCGGTGTTCCTCGTGCTATCATCAGTCGTCGCGGGACTCATTTTTGCAATGATCAATTTGCTCGAGACATGGCTAAGTATGGTGTCAATCACCCTCTTTCCACCACTTACCACCCACAAACAAATGGTCAAGCCGAGATTTCTAACCGTGGACTTAAGAGAATCTTAGAGCGAACTGTGGGAGAGCATCGTACCTCGTTGGCCGATAAGTTAGATGATGCTTTGTGGGCTTTCCGTACCACATATAAGACACCTATTGGTTGCACTCCATATCGTCTTGTGTACGGGAAGGCATTCCACCTCCCTATTAGGAAGATCCAACTCAATGAACTAAATGAACTGAGGAATGAAGCTTATGAGAATTCATTGATCTACAAGGAGAAAACCAAGCTCATTCATGATTCTAGGATTAAGAACCGAGAGTTTCACGTAGGTGATCAAGTTTTACTCTTTAACTCTCGATTGAAAATATTTTCGGGCAAGCTTAAGAGTCGTTGGTCTGTTCCATTCACCGTCGCCAAAGTCTTCCCTTATGGCACCATTGAGCTTTCTCAACCAAATGGGCCTAATTTTAAAGTGAACGGCCAGCGTGTTAAGTTGTACTTTGGTGAGGACATCTCTCATGAGATGATTCCATCCCTCACCACGTTTCCCTTGAATTAGTTCTGGGTCGAGTCAGGCTCGTGACTCAGTTAACAAAAACAAGCGCTTCTCGGGAGGCAACCCATTGATCTATCCTTTTTACCCGTTTTCATAATAAGAGTAGGGGGAGCTACATAGGGTTTGTTGTCTTGTTTCTTATGATGTGCAGGGATTAATGCTTCAAATAGCACTTTTGATGACATTTGACGACCCGTGATCCCGTGTACCCGTCTTCCCGGTTCTATCCTAAACTATCGTGATTCAATATTTCATATCTTATATGTTCACATTGAAATCACTATAGTTTTCCTTTGCTTAGCAAGATTTAAACAAAGTGCACAATGTCCTAAGTGTATGGGAATTTACTCCCACATGCTTAAACATTGAGGACAATGTTTATATCAAGTAGAGGGGGGACTTCTATCGAAGTTAAGTGGTCTTTTCCATGAATTTGTCCTCATTTTAACCGGAAAATTTTATTTTTTGACATTTTTCAAAATTTTTAATCTACTTTGGCCTAGTGATAGGTGTGAAAACACCCATCCTTTTTACCACTTAATTACAATAATAACCGAGCCAAAACGTGTATTTTATGTCATTTATGTCGGAATTATGCGTGGTTTGTGTTTTTGTTGTAATTTAGGACGAAAAGGTGAAAAGTGGAGAAAACACGGCATTCACGAGCTTTTATCGAAGAAAAAGACGAAAGATGAAGTCGAAAGATCAAAAGTGGAGAAAGAACGGAAGTCCAAGACTAATTCTGAAGATTTATTGAAGAAAAAGTCAAAAGACGGAAGTTTACTAAAAAGCCGAAGAACTCGAGTCTTATTTATGAAGAAAATACAAGACGAGTTTGAAGAAATCCCAAGACAAAGTCCAAGTATTAAGAAGACTAACAAAAGATTAAAGAGATCAAGGACCTAAGTGCGCAATTAAGAGAAAGAAGAAAGAGGGAGGAAGCTTCCTAAGCTCCTCCCTAATCTCCCTATAAATACCAACCAACCTCATTTGTTGAGAGTTGTTGGTGGCTTGACAAACCACTCTTCCACCATTTTCATTTCTTGTCATTTTATTTTCTCGCACTTTAATTAAATGTTATGCACTTTTAATCATTTAATTTTCAAGTAAGTTTCCATTATTTGTTCTTTAATCTTTAATCTTTTCTTTTCTTGTGTTAATCTCTAATCTTCCTTTCTTGATTTTGATTTGCTTTTGGTGCGATTACTTATGATCCGTGTTGTTCGTTTATGTTTTCGTGCCTAAAAGTTCATCTTTTTATGAGTTGATTTAAAAAGGTTGTTCATTTTAAGTTTGAAAAGTTGTTATTTGTGCTTATTAGAATTATTTCACTTGAGATTCGTGCTAGTTTTGGGTTTGAGCTTAATCTAATAGCTTATTTCCTTTAGCTTAATTTTCGGATCAAAGTACCAATCGGAAAGGGTTTACAACCCTTTTCCGATCACTGTTTTCCGACCATAGCCTTCCGACGAGTCACCCTAGATTCCGATTGAGCCCAAGCGGAAAATGGAAACCCTTTTCCGATTGGGTTTCTAGTCCCGTATTCCGATCGTTTGCATTTTCAGTTATTCCGATTGGGGTTCGCTTCATCATTCCGATCGATATCAGTTTATGTGTATTCCGATTCGGCTATGTTTATAAATTCCGATCATATTCATTTTCATATATTCCGATTGGGACTTAGTGTAACATTCCGATTGGCTTTATTTGTTGGATATTCCGATCACTACCTATCCCATATTCCGATCACTTCCAATCGGAATACATTCCGATTGGAACCCTTTTTGGGTGTATTCCGATTTCGGAGGTCTTGGTTTGTTTTAATATTTTGTTTTAGTTAAAGTGTCAATTTTTCTCGTTTTATTTTTAGCTCATTTTAATTTCGCTTTGAATTGTTATTTAATTGTCAATTTACTTTTTGCTAAATTTTAAGTTCACGACATTTAAATTCTTGTCATTTACTTTCAAAGCCTTCATTATTGCACCGTTTACATTTCGCTTAGTTATAGTTTTAATTTCTCGTCATTTATTTTTAAGTCTTGCATATTAATTTTTCCAAAACCAAAAACGTTTGTTTCACCAAGAACAACTAATCTCACACAATTAACCGGAAATCAATTCGAAAAGACACCGAGAAAACGAACTTTCAGCTAGCAAAATCTCAATTTCAAATGGCGCCGCTGCCGGCTCTTTTCGTGAGGATCGAAAGTTTTTTGTGAGAGAAGCGTTGGCTTTTGGGATCCGTTCACTTGTGAACGTTATTTTTCTTGTCAAAAAAAAAAAAAAAAATTTCAAAAATCCAAAAACATTTGAAAAATCATAATAAGCATTTCTTTTTCAAAGTTTTGCACCAAAAATATTCTTCTTGCTCATCTATCTTTCTTTATGGATTCTTATGTCCATTGCGTCGGTTGTGGGAGACGATTGTACGGGAACGACTCTTGTCAATGGTGTACATGTGAGCGGTGCGGAAACGATATCAAAGATACACAATCAATACCAGGATTTTGTCCTTTGTGTCCCTCAATTAATTCGTCCTTTTTGCACCCACCTACTCTTTCCCCGTGCATCTATTGTGGAAGCGATTCTCCTTGGCATGTTTCGTGCCCGGTTCAATACTCGTATGATTACGGGCAAGAACCGGGATACAATTATGACTATGATAATAGCTATCCACAAGACGCACCCAGTCTTTCTCCTCAATCGTTCTGCAACAACTGTGGGGGTCCTCACGATACTTCTTATTGCCAACCAATGAATTATTATGAGCAAAATCCGTGTCCTCAGTTTTCTTCACCAATAGATTATTATGAACCAAACCCGGTTTATAATTCTTCTCAACCGATGAACCACGATGAGCCACAACCATGCTATAATTCAGGTTTTCAACATTTTGAACCCCCACAGCACATCATCGATCATCAACCTTCCTTCGAACAATTGAGCCCCCACGAACAATGGAACTCTCTTGTTAAGCAAAGTCAACAAATTCAAGAAACTTTCAACAAGATCATCGAAAAATGGCAAGAGGATCAACGACAAGAGCAAATATCGAATATCGAGACTTATACTCCTCCTTCGGTGTATCCATACTATTATGATGATGACGAGGATGATGTCTATGATCTCAACCCATCTTCTGAGATTACTACTCCTATTCTTGATAACACCAATTCGTCTAAGGATAGTGATACTTCGAGTGAGATTCCTGATTTTGGTCTTGAAGAATTCTTTGATGAGGTTTGTTATATTCCGACTTTTGCTGAAGGTAAGAATGAGGTCGTTTTTAATGATGAATTCCAATTCGAGCCTGAGATTGCGGAAATTATCGAACGAGAGCTAGCTCTGTTACCTCCGCTTTCTCCTACAAGCGAGGTCGATTTTTCCAACATCGATGCCGAACTTGATGAGTTGGAGCGTCTTATTTTTCATAATAATGACGAACCAACTCACTTGACCAATCATCCTATTCTCGAGGAGTTACCTAATCAACACTCCTCCACTGAGAATTACGTTTACCACATTCGTGCGGATTTGACTTATCAACAATCCCCACAAATGAATGATGGTTTCGTACTTGATCGTGATCTTTTCGAGCGAGTTTCTGAAATCCTCAATGATGGGAACGACAAACCTTGGTTTGACGCACCTATCTATGATGATGAAATCGAAGAGATTAACGTTCATGAGGATGAGTGCTTTGACCCGGGAGGTGCCATTGATTATTTTCTGCTTGATGACCTTACGGCTTTGCCGCTTGCTGCTGAGCATCCATTGTCTTTAGGGGATGACAATGTGATTCCTTTACCCACCACACCTCCCGTGGATCATTACCTCACATACTTCTCGTATGATGAGCGGACCTTTCCCCCATTTAAGACTTATTCCCCCGCCTCCCCTTTGTTGATGTCCACCGGGAACGAGGACAAGATCTTTGATCCCGGTATCACATTCGAGGCTTCCCCATGGACTATTTAATTCGGGGACGAGTCAGGCTCGTGACTCGGATAACAAAAACAAGCGCTTTTTGGGAGGCAACCCAATTATCTCTCTTTACCTGTTTTCACCATAAGTGTAGGGGGAGCCCCGTGGTGTTTCTTGCTTTCTTTCTTATCATGTGCAGGGATTAGAGCTTTAAAGACACACTCTTGATGACTTTTGACGAACCGTGATTCCGTGTTCCATTATCCCGGTTCTATCCTAAACTCTTTTCGATTCACTATTTTATATTTTCTTAATATTAAAATAGGAATCTCTTTAGTTGTCTTTTCCTTAGCAAGATTTAAACAACGTGCACAATGTCCTAAGTGTAGGGGAGTTTACTCCCACATGCTTAAACATTGAGGACAATGTTTATCTTAAGTGTAGGGGGACTTCTATGGAAGTTAAGTGGTTCCTTTCCTTGTATTTGTCCTCATTTTAACCGGAAAATTTAATTTTTCGACATTTTTCAGAATTTTTAATCTATTTTGGCCTAGTTGTATAGTTGCATTTTCCTTTATTATGTTTATTTTCTTCCCTTACTAGAATAGTTTTTCAATAAAGTGGTTTTAGATTTTTCTTAGTCGTGAACATTTTGACTCAACCCGAGTTTACTTGCCTAAGTTTACTCTAGCTAGTATCCTTAACGTGTTTAAGTCAAGTTTTGCTAGGCTTTTATATAGGGAGCTATAAAACGCGAAAGTCTTAACTCTCACGGGTTAAGAACAAGAACTTTTCGCAAGTTCCTATAATTGATCCTAGAGAGTCGTTTATCAAGGGAACTTTAAAATGCGATTTCTAAACTTGAAAAAGTCTAAGAATTTGCAAGATCCTATAGGCGACTCGAAAACCCAAAATTTTGATTTAATAGGCTAAGTATCCACGAGTCTCATTACTTGAGATTTTAAATTGTGGAGAACGAGAGATGATAGAGCCAATTATAAGTCTGGTATTCTTTCGTGAATTTATGTGAAGTTAATTATAAGCCTATTCTCCCTCCGCTTGTTAATAAATTTATCTGCTAATAAATAAGGTTGTACGATTTAAAAGGTTACTTAGCTTCTAGCCCCAGATCGTTTAAAAGTTGCTCGGTACAGATTAGAGTTCATAGCCAAGGCATAACTTATTGAAGCGGGATGTGAAGATTGGCGAGTCCGAAAAGGCCCTAACAAGGCATGAGGGCTATATTTTGTTGCTAAAGATCCAAAAAGTGATGTGAAGAATCATTTATCGAAAATCTATATGAAGGATCAAGACACACGACGAAAAGCAAGAACTCCCCAAAAGTCATGGAGAAGTCTATCCGAAAAGACCCTAACAAGGTATGAGGATAAATAGATCCAAGTCCTAAAAGGAGGCGGATCGTTGTATATCAAAGTCCAAAATAAAGATTGGAGAAAAATGAAGAAGTCGTGGTCTAAAGATGAAGAATCTCTCAAAACTTCAAGTGAAGAAATTCCTATTATGAAGAGAAGACCATTATTTCATGAACGTCTCTCAAGATTCGAAGTATGAAGTCGCTGCCAAATATCGGTCCGAGAAAGGTCTCAAATCGCGAAGCGAGTTATGCCAAGATATGAACTTTATGAGGTCCCGAGAAGCAGTTTTAAAAGATTTGGTCCTTTAGCAAACTATTGATTAAATCGTTCACTTTATTTTCGGACTAAATAACTATCGAAATAAGTCAAAAATGCATCCTCGTGATCATTCAAGACAAAAATAAAATATAAGAGATACCCCTAGGATTAAGGGAGTCTAAGTAAGTAATTGGCCCACATGAGTTCGTGTTAGTTTGCTAACTTATAATAACAATGATCTCGTTTTTAAGCTTGGTATGGGGAACGTGAAACTTGAGGATGATGATCATTCACGACATTTTCAAAACCCAAGGTATGTTTTTTGATTTCTTTACTTTGTATGTTTATAATTTTCTATGTCTTTAATAAAGGCCAACGTGGATTGATTATGATGGAAAATGTAATCTTGCTTTGTAACTAATGCATTGCATGAGGACATTGCAATGGTTAAGTGTAGGGGATTTGATAGGTGTGAAAACACCCATCCTTTTTACCACTTAATTACAATAATAACCGAGCCAAAACGTGTATTTTATGTCATTTATGTCGGAATTATGCGTGGTTTGTGTTTTTGTTGTAATTTAGGACGAAAAGGTGAAAAGTGGAGAAAACACGGCATTCACGAGCTTTTATCGAAGAAAAAGACGAAAGATGAAGTCGAAAGATCAAAAGTGGAGAAAGAACGGAAGTCCAAGACTAATTCTGAAGATTTATTGAAGAAAAAGTCAAAAGACGGAAGTTTACTAAAAAGCCGAAGAACTCGAGTCTTATTTATGAAGAAAATACAAGACGAGTTTGAAGAAATCCCAAGACAAAGTCCAAGTATTAAGAAGACTAACAAAAGATTAAAGAGATCAAGGACCTAAGTGCGCAATTAAGAGAAAGAAGAAAGAGGGAGGAAGCTTCCTAAGCTCCTCCCTAATCTCCCTATAAATACCAACCAACCTCATTTGTTGAGAGTTGTTGGTGGCTTGACAAACCACTCTTCCACCATTTTCATTTCTTGTCATTTTATTTTCTCGCACTTTAATTAAATGTTATGCACTTTTAATCATTTAATTTTCAAGTAAGTTTCCATTATTTGTTCTTTAATCTTTAATCTTTTCTTTTCTTGTGTTAATCTCTAATCTTCCTTTCTTGATTTTGATTTGCTTTTGGTGCGATTACTTATGATCCGTGTTGTTCGTTTATGTTTTCGTGCCTAAAAGTTCATCTTTTTATGAGTTGATTTAAAAAGGTTGTTCATTTTAAGTTTGAAAAGTTGTTATTTGTGCTTATTAGAATTATTTCACTTGAGATTCGTGCTAGTTTTGGGTTTGAGCTTAATCTAATAGCTTATTTCCTTTAGCTTAATTTTCGGATCAAAGTACCAATCGGAAAGGGTTTACAACCCTTTTCCGATCACTGTTTTCCGACCATAGCCTTCCGACGAGTCACCCTAGATTCCGATTGAGCCCAAGCGGAAAATGGAAACCCTTTTCCGATTGGGTTTCTAGTCCCGTATTCCGATCGTTTGCATTTTCAGTTATTCCGATTGGGGTTCGCTTCATCATTCCGATCGATATCAGTTTATGTGTATTCCGATTCGGCTATGTTTATAAATTCCGATCATATTCATTTTCATATATTCCGATTGGGACTTAGTGTAACATTCCGATTGGCTTTATTTGTTGGATATTCCGATCACTACCTATCCCATATTCCGATCACTTCCAATCGGAATACATTCCGATTGGAACCCTTTTTGGGTGTATTCCGATTTCGGAGGTCTTGGTTTGTTTTAATATTTTGTTTTAGTTAAAGTGTCAATTTTTCTCGTTTTAGTTTTAGCTCATTTTAATTTCGCTTTGAATTGTTATTTAATTGTCAATTTACTTTTTGCTAAATTTTAAGTTCACGTCATTTAAATTCTTGTCATTTACTTTCAAAGCCTTCATTATTGCACCGTTTACATTTCGCTTAGTTATAGTTTTAATTTCTCGTCATTTATTTTTAAGTCTTGCATATTAATTTTTCCAAAACCAAAAACGTTTGTTTCACCAAGAACAACTAATCTCACACAATTAACCGGAAATCAATTCGAAAAGACACCGAGAAAACGAACTTTCAGCTAGCAAAATCTCAATTTCACCTAGTAGTATAGTAGTATTTTCCTTTGTTATCGTTATTTACTTTCTTTGCTAAAATAAAATTTAATAAAGTGGTTTTAATTTTTCAAACGTCATGAATCTTTTGACTCAACCCGAGTTTACTTATCTAAGTTTACTCTAGCTAGTATCCATAACGTGTTTAAGTCAAGTTTTGCTAGGCTTTTATATAGGGAACTTTAAAACGCGAAAGTCTTAACTCTTACGGGTTAAGAACAAGAACTTTTCGAAAGTTCCTATAATTGATCCTAGAAAGTCGTTTATGAAGGGAACTTTAAAACACAAATTCTAAACTTGAAAAAGTCTAAGAAGATGCAAGTTCCTATAGATGACTTGAAAACCCAAAACTTTGATTTAATTGGCTAAGCATCCACGACTCTCATTCCTTGAGATTTTAAATTGTGGAGAACGAGAGATGATAGAGTCAATTATAAGTTTGGTATTCTTTCATGAATTTATGTGAGTTGATTATAAGCTTTTTCTCCCATCGCTTGTTAATATATATATTTGCAATAAATAAGGTTGTCCGTTTTGAAAAGTTACTTAGCTTCTAGCCCAAGATCGTTTAAAAGTTGCTCGGTATTAATTAGAGTTCATAGCCAAGGCATAACTTATTGAAGCGGGATGCGAAGATTGGCGAGTCCGAAAAGGACCTCACAAGGCATGAGGGCTACATTTTGTTTGTAAAGATCCCGAGTGATGTGAAGAACCATTTATCATAAATTAATATGAAGGATCGAGACACACGACGAAAAGAAAATACTCCCTTAAAGATCATGGAGAAGTCTATCCGAAAAGACCCTAGCAAGGTATGAGGATAAATAGATCCAAGTCCTAAAAGGAGGCGGATCGTTGTATATTAAAATCCAAAATAAAGATTGGAGAAAAATGAAGAAGTCGTGGTCCAAGTATGAAAAATCTCTCAAAAAAAAACTTCAAGTGAAGAAATTCCTATTATGAAGAGAAGACCATAATTTCAAGAACGTCTCTCAAGATTCGAAGTATGAAGTCGCTGCCAAATATCGGTCCGAGAGAGGTCTCAAATCGTGAAGCGAGTTATGCCAAGATATGAACTTTAAGAGGTCCCGAGAAGCAGTTTTAAAAGATTTTTTCCTTTAGCTAACTATTGATTAAATCGTCCCACTTTATTTTTGGCCTAAATAAACTATCAAAATAAGTCAAACAATGCATCCTCGTGATCATTCAAGACAATCATAAAATATAAGAGATACACCTAGGAATAAGGGAGTCTAAGTGAATAATTGGGCCACATGAGTTCGTGTTAGTTTACTAACTTATAATAACAATGATCTCGTTTATAAGCTTGGTGTGGGGAACGTGAAACTTGAGGGTGATAAACATTCATGACATCCAAAACCCCAATGTAAGTCTTAAATTTCTTTACTTATTCTTCCGTTAAATATTTTGAAATTTTCTATCTTTTTAAATTTCCTTATTGTTTAGAATTTAATAAAGGCCAAGGTGGGATAATTATGATGAGAAATGTAAACTGTGCTTTGAAATTAATGCATTGCATGAGGGCATTGCAATGGTCAAGTGTAGGGGATTTAATAAGTGTGAAAACACTTATCCTTTGACGATTTATTTCCAATAATAATAAGAGCAAAACGTGTATTTTATGTCGTAAAAGTCGGAAATATGCGTGGTTTGTGTTTTTATTGTGTTTTAGGACAAAAATATGAAAAAGGAAGAAAACAAGGGCTTTCACGGGCTTTTATCAAAGAAAAAGACAAAAGACGAAGTCAAAAGATCAAAAGTACAAGAAGAACGGAAGTCAAAGGCCTATTCTGAAGATTTATCGAAGAAAAAAGTCTAAAGACGGGAGTTTAACAAAGTCGAAGAACCAAGTCTACTAAAAGAAGAAAACTGAAAGACGAGTTCAAGTTATCATTCGACTAATCCCGAGACAAAGTCGAGAAAGACGAGTTATTTAAAAGTCGAGAAAATATGAAGAAAGAGAGAAGACACAAGCACTTTCCACCTCCTATATATAGTCTTCTAAATAGTCATTAGAGGAGTTAGTCTTCATTTTAGTCATTAATTCTTAGTAGGTAATTAAGTGTGTTTTATTTTTCTTATCTCTAGTTTTTCTTTCAAGCTTATCAAAACCTTAATCTTAATCTTGTAATCTTTAATCTTAATCTTTAATATAATCAAGCTTTTAAATAAATTCTCATTCTACCTTTCTTAATAATCTATTATTTTGCTTAATTAATCATGTAGTTTGTTTAATTTTGTTGATGATGTGATTGTTTTGCTTATTAGATTGTGCTTATTGGTTTGGTTTGTTTAAGGTTTTTAGATTATTGTGCTTATTTCCTTAATCTTTATGTTTATTAGTTTTTATATAAGTTGATTTTGGTAGTTTAATATTTTCATAAAAAGGTTGATTTTAAATTTTTGCTTATTTAGTGTTTTTAAATGTGTTTAAATTGTGTCTTATTAGCTTTCCTTAAAATTAGATTTGGTAAAAGTTTTGGTAAGTGCTTATTGTGGTTTTGCTTATTTGGAATTAATCTGGATTATCTAAACCCTATTTTCCCGAACTAAGTCAAATACCAGCTTATTCCGAACTAAATACAAACCCTAGTTTCCCGAATTACATACAGTACACTCTACTTTCCGACTTAAAATCCATTTTATTTTCCCTCCAAAACCAAACCTCCATTTCCCGACTTAGATGCAAAACATTCTTTCCCGAATTGAGTGAGTGTTTGATATCCCGAATTAAATAGATAACAGCTCTATTCCGAATTAGGTGCAAGATTGGTCATTCCGGATTAAGCAAAAATGGTGCATTCCGAATTACGTCTGGGGGCTTGATTTCGAATTAGGAATTGGATACGGATTCCGAACTGTGTGAAGAAATTAGCATTCCGAATTAGATCTTGGATCTATATTCCGGATTACGTTCATGACACAAATTCCGAATTAATTACAGCATCAGCATTCCGAATTACATCAACAATCAGCATTCCGAATTAGTTGGGAATTGTGAATTCCGGATTGTGTTTTGGATTCTGATTCCAAATTAGGACTAACTTTTGGATTCCGACTTGTGTTCAATTTGTGTTCCGAATTATGTTTCAAACTTGTATTCCGACTTGGGTCAAAATTTTGCATTTTAATATCCCGAATTAGTTTTTAAACTTAATTTTTCCCGCCAATTTTTACCTAGTTTAATTTTCAAACATTTTCACTTAGTTTAATTTTCAAATTATTTTTATTAAAGTATACATTTTTATAAAGTTTTAAATTTCGAATTTAATTTTAAAAGTTAATAAATTTTCATCATTTATTTTTAGTTTAATTTTTAAAGGCTTTCATTTTTACGCACTGACATTTACATTTTCAACTTTATTTTAAAATAGATAATCACCTTTAGTTATCTTCACTTTAATTTACTGTGCAGCTCTCACTTTCGATAAGCAATAGAGGTTAGACATTCTACTTTATTTTTAATAGCTTTTACGTTTATGTTATTTATAGACTTAGACAATCAAGCTCCCCCTTTTAGTGACCAACACCAGTAATTCCACCCTAAACCGTGATCAATTCGATTAGATACCGAGAACGATATCGAGTACACATAGGCTAAGCTAAATCCAAATATCAAGTATCCTTCGTACAACCCAGATACACCTTGGAAGGATTTCCAGTCAATTCTAGGTATGAAATTTAAGAGTCCACATTAGTTGAAACTGGCGTTGGCTGATTATGGGGTTGCTAATGGATACCAGTTATGGTATGAAAGGTCTGACCATAAGTGCCTACTGTGTTAGTTTGGTAGGGATGTGAGTAAAGGTAGGTGTGTCGGTAGGAAGAAAAAGAAAAACAAAACAACAAATGAAAAATCACCTGACTCAGAATTTGTTATCAAAACACCAGCTAAGCCAGACCTTTCACCTTAGAAGTGGACTAGAATGAAAATTTTAGAACAAAGGGGTCACTACTGTCCATTTAGACTATGGGCTTCGTGGATGGGAAGTGAAAGGTCTTTCTAAATAAAGACCTTGTATACAGGCCACAAGTGTACAAGAAAGTATAACATGGGATCTCTAGTTACTTTTAGGTGGATAGCCCGACATTATGCTAATGAGATTATCATGAACAGAGGAATGACCCACAATCTAATGCGTCAAGATATAAGGGACAAGTTTATGATTGATGTAAGTATATGCCAATGCAAGCGAGCAAAGAATGTGCGCTATATGAACATGAAGGGGGTCTAATTGAGCATTACGGAAAGCTGTGGGAATATAGACAGGCAATCCTTTCATCAAATCCTGGTTCTAGCTGTCATTTGGAAGGAAAGGATGAAGAAACTGGTAATAGACACTTTCTTAGGTTTTATGGGTCTGCTTTAAGGGTGTAAAAGATGGGTGGCTTGCTGGTTGTAGAAAGATGATTAGGCTAGATGGGTGTTTCATCACTCATGGGTGTCAGGGTCAAATCTTGACGGCTATGGGACGTGATGGCAATAACCAAATGTACCCAATAGCATGGGCAGTGGTGGACGTTGAGAACAAAATAATTGGTGTTGGTTCCTGTCTCATTAGCACATGATTTGAATTTGGAAAATGGCCTTGCATTGACAATCATCTCAGATGCTCCGAAGGTACAAACTATATTTTATGTAACTGTTTTTATTATTTATTTGTATGCATGTTCAGTTATTAGCTTAATAATGATTCACATTACTGGATTATAGGGTTTGATTGAGGCTGTGAAGGCTTTGCTACCACAAGCTGAGCACAGAAACTGCACAAGACACTTGTATGATAATTTTAAAAGGCAATGGAATGATCAGCAATACAAAACACTTTTTTGGGGTGCTGCATCATCGACCATTCAGCAAAAATTCTTAAGCAGAATGAATGAGATCAGACAGTTAGATGTAGCAGCCTACAACTATCTGATGAAGAGGAATCCAAGTACATGGTGTAAGGCATTATTTCAGACTTACACGTCTTGTGCCTCATTTGATAATGGTATATCCGAGAGCTTCAATGGGAAGAGTATTGGAGCTAGAGGTAAGCCTGTTATCACCATGTTAGAAGATATTAGGATTTACATAATACAAAGGATGTGGTCTATGATTAAACAGGCAGATAATTTAGAAGGTACCATAACACCCACAATTAAGAAACTATTAGATCAGTTTAAGAGATATCAAAGAAAATGGGTGATGTTAAATAGTAGTTACCAAGTCGTTGAAGTTAGGAAAAAGGACGAGGCCTTTGCTGTTAACTTGATGAACAGAACATGTGAGTGTAACTTATGGACCCTTAGTGGCGTGTCCTGTGTACATGCGGTTGCCGCATATATGCATTTTGAGTTGAATCCAGAAATAGGGGTTAGTGACTGGTACTCAAGATCTAAGTGGTTTGACACTTACCAGTTTTCAATAAGACCGGTGCCGGGATCGAAGCTGTGGCGCCCAACTAAGGACGTGGCCTTGCTTCCCCCCCCCCCCCCTATTGTGAAAACAAAGCCAGGAAGGCCAAGGAAATGCAGAATTAGACATCCAACGGGGGATTTAAATGAACATGCTGTTAGTAGGGTTGGTAGAGTTATAACATATACAAATTGTCACAAGCCAGGTCACAATAAGAGCTCTTGCAAAGAGCCTAAGCAATCTAAACCAAAAATAGTACCCATTCCATAGAAAAAGAAGAATCATGTAGTGTATGCTGCTAAGACGAACAAACGTGGTGGTATAACCATAAATGACTTGACTCAATAACATAAGCAGAAGGTTTTAGAAACCAGTCAATCTGGTGTTTTTGGTTTAGGTAAAGAGAAGGGTTCTGGTATGGGTGTTGGGGGTTCTGGTATGGGTGTCGGGGGTTATGGTATGGGCGCCAAGGGTCCTGGTTTAGGTGCCGGGGGTTCTTGTTTGGGTGCCAGGGTTTCTGGTTTAGGTGCCGGTGGTTCTGGGTTAGGTGCTGGAGGTTCTGGGTTAGGTGCTGGAGGTTCTAGTTTAGTTCAAGAAGGTCGTGTAACACATGTTGGTGGTTCAAGAGTGGACGCTTCAATGAACACACGGGTAATTATATTTATTGTTTACTTTGATTATTATTATTAGGCACATGTTTATTATTACACTAACCATAACCAATATGTAGGAATATGAGATGACGAGGGACGAAGAGGAATTCCAAGAGTATCTAGCTGAAGAGCAAAGGAAGGATGAGGAGAGATTGGCAAATGGAAGGATTTATCAGAGCTGGGATGACTACAAGTACGACCCAGATAACTACTCAAAAAAATCAGTTACAACTGGGGATATGGATAGGCCAACAACTCGGAGTGAAATTGCAGCAGTTGATGAAGTGCATTTTAAGATGAATGAACAACTACCAACCAATTCACAAGACATTGCTAGCTTAGGGGGTAGCCCATCTGTGTAGTTGGCTCAACCAGCCCCAGTGATACCACGTAGTATTGAAGTTGAGACTTCAGAGAGTCATACAAACATTGGGCAAAAAAGAAACAAACTTCCAATTAGGCTAAGAAGCAAGTCAGAGAGGATTTTCAAGAGAAGGAAGATGAATCTGGCAAACGAAGGTGATGGAAAATCCAAAGACACGCCTTTTAAGATATAAGCATGTTGTAGTATGATGCACTACTACTTTTGTATAGTCTTAACTGTAAGGTCTTGAACTTATGACTGTAAGATCTTAACTGTAAGAACTATTGGCACATCTTTTGTAAACACTATGTAGTGTTGTGCCTGTATTTAGCTTGGACTAACAGCAGGCACCCAAGCTAATAGCAGGCACTTATAAACACAATGTACTAGTGTTGTGTCTGTCTAGTTGACTAGAATTATTTAAGTATTTGGCACTTCTTTTGTAAACAACTTGTGTTGTGCCTGAATGCAGTTATGTATGTATGGATAGGCTTTCAATGGCTAATGAAAGTATGCAGTTACTCTTCTTCTTCTTAAAACCTTGTTAGCAACTTACTTTCTTACAACAATGTCAACAAAAGGAAACTAACCAGAATATATTACATACTTGAGTTAAGTCTTACAGAAACTACCCAGAATATATTACATACTTGAGTTAAGTCTTAGATCCAGGAAACATATACATTAAAAGACAATATATTACAAATGATATTTCTAGATAAACATACATTCAGACAACAACCAACAATAAAGTGAAACAGATGCACAAAACAATCATAAGGAAAGTTGAAATCTTCCTTCACTTGCACAACTTAGCATGTTCCAATGCAATAGCAGCCTTCATTCCAGCCTTGTAATCACCAAAGTCAATCTCCAACTCTTGTCTACTTAGTCATCATCATACACTTCCCTTTCTTCATTGTTCATAACCGTATACATCAAATACATTCTTTGTTTATACCAGCCAGTGTTCAACTCACCATCAATCCAATAGAAGGAATCACATTTGGTACAATCAAACTACGCAACAAAATATAACACATACTTATATATAAAAAAAGAAAATTATAGAGTATTCAAACAAGATTGTGTACACTTTGACTTACAGATGGTTTTGGACAAATAATGAAGCGACGAGCTGGGTTTCTCTCAGTCCATGAAACCCTTCTTGCCATTCATAAGCCACATTTGCAATGACTAGGTAATCGATTGCGAGAACGGGCCATTGATGAAGAAGACGAAGACATTAATAAGATGAATTTCTGGATATGATATGAAATTAGGGTTCTTATGATCTAAAGAGAAAGATATGTGTTGTGATTTAGGGAAAGTGTTGTGTGTATTATTGTGTGTGTATGGACTATTATTAACCAGTGAAACATAGCACAGTCAACAAGCCTTACACGTGTATTTTTTTCACTTTATTTAATGGGAATACATTTGGTAACCGGGTGATCTGAAATCAAAAGGTAATATTGGCGAGATCGATCAAAATTTGAAAGTATATTGGCGAGATTAGATGCTTAGAGAGTTCGGTGACGAGACCAGTCTTTTTGAATAAATGTTATGTATCCTTAGCTTTTGTCCGACATTTACTTTGAGTTTTTTAGCTCAATTAGTGGAAATGGTTGCTAGATACATTTCGATAGCAGCAGCTGTAGTTACCTCGTAACTGCCACAACAGTCCATCATCTTCTAGAAAAGACGAGCAAGTGGCCAAAACAGCCATGGCTCCTTCCTTAACTAATACCTTGATTGTGGTCTAGTATGTTGAGGCTGCCGAGGATATGTTGCTGCTGCAAATGGCAAGCTTTGGTTTTCCTCGTATAATGGTGTTAGAAGGTTTATATTTTTTTTTCCAAATTCATATCTGTTAAAATTACGGAGTATTAGATATTTTATTTAGTGGTACGAACCCTCGTCTTAACACAACTATATGAAATCTAAAAGAGTTCTACAAGTCCTAACTTTACCTCACTTTCCTGAAAAATCTTTACTCCGTCCTACAAGTCCTCTAACAAACAAAAATATGAAAGTAAAATATGCAATAATCCAGCATCTGCACCTCCTGTCATAGAGCCGTATAGGCTTGAATCATGAATGCAAGAAGTCATGTCCTCATCACTCGATGGTATACACCTTTTCTTATCCAATTATCAACTACGTAACTAATATTGTGTTATCTTTATCAACGTGTAACATTGTATCTTTAAACTCAAATGGGTCTCTTAAAAACATAACTAATCAATAATTTCATTAGACACAGTTTGCTAGGTTTCTTTTCATACTCTGTTGGCTGAATGATGACACCAATCAGAATGGAAGGACTGAATGCTTCTGATACAAAATGAAGGTGACACTTTCAACCCATTTTTTATGAATGGGTCAATTTTTACTAAAGTTTATTTCTAATGGGTTTCAAGTTGTAATACGTGTTGATATTTGTCAAATGAAATTTTTATTAATCGTAGTTTTGTCATCATGTTTCACGTATTAATTATTTATATGCTATATATAAACAAAGCACAAAATAGTAGAAAACCCTGGTTTTGATCTAGCCAAATCTGATAAATCGGAAAATAACGTCAGCTGTAATGAGAATTCCGAAAAGGTTATAAACTAATTCGTGCTTAATAAAGCTATTCTTTTTAAAAATTATTTACCAACCTTAGGGGCCTCTTTTACCTTATGGATGTTGGCTACGGAATACTCACCTACAACATAATTGGTATAGATTTAAAACTACGGTGTGTTTGAGTGCTTCATGACTGGCGTAACAGACAATCATAAGGATCATCACACAAAGGATTCGGCGTACTTGTTGAACCAAAAGTATATGGGACACAAAAATTATATGTTGGATCTAAATTTTTATCATTACAACGCCATGGTTATTGCGCAAATCTACCGAAAAGGGAAAAAGCTTCTTGTATTGGATATAAACTATACTCTCTTTGACCATCATTCAACAATAGAAATTCCTCTTCAGCTTATGTGACCTTGTAAGAAGCTTACATCTATCGATACTAAGCAATTAATTAGCAGCATTTACTAAGTTTCCAACACTTACAGATGTTCACGAGTTCCTGACAGCAGCAAATGCAGAGTATGATATCCTTATATGGTCCGCCACGAGGTTAGGTTTTAAGTTCCCTTTCTTTTTACAATCAGTCTGACTAAAAATACACTGTTGATAATAAGTAATTCCTTACTACAACATGGAATGGTTTGAATATAAGATGAGCCGAGTTGGGGTACTAAGTAATCCTAATTTCAAAATTACTTCTCTTTTAGACCATTTAGTAATGATCAAAGTTCAATCAGATAGTAGGGGACTCTTTGAATGCAAACCACTCCATTTAATTTGGACCCTTTTTCTTGAGGTTTGTTAATTTTTACACTTCAATTATTCATTAATTGCAAAAACTATGCTTTTATTGAATTAGTCCAACTAAGTTAGTAAATGACTTGTGATCTTTTATGATCCGACTGCAGTATTACAACGTAAAGAATACCATAATTTTCGATGATCTACGGAGAAAATTTGTAATGAATCCACATAACGGATTGACCATAAGACTGTTTAGAAAGGAGCATATGACAGAAAACATACACTTTCCTTTTACAAAATTATAGACGTACATATCTAAGACACTCTAAATCGACCTGTCGGCTTTGCTACACAAAAGAGACCATAAACGTTAGCTCGGATCCCATATACCATGCTATTACTATTTATTCCAAGTTTATTCTAAGCTATTTGCACCAGTTCCAAGATATGGAAGGATGCTTGTTAAAAAGATATCAAAATCAAGATTCAATGTTTTTCACGACGTGAGTATTCTGTGAATGTATAACATATCTTGCTTGAAATAACTTACACGGCCAAAAATTTTTGCATTTTTGCTAGGCATTGTGCTTCCTACGGTTGAAGGATGAACAGATGTTTCTAACCTTTCTGGTAAAAATACAAGAAGGTCAAAACTTAGAACCAAAAAAACGAATTTGACACTATTAATTGAATGACTTTCACTTGGTAGTTTAGATAATGTACCTTCTTGTTATTGTTGGTGTTTTCAAAATTTTGTTCACTCCATATGCAGACTGCAACACAAAATTTACATAAGAGAGGTCGTATAAAGAAGTCACAACAACATATTCAGCGATTAATACCTTTAAAAGGGTTGTTGTAGGTTGCTTATTTACCTCGCTTGTAACCTGCAACATCAAATTCACATCAGCTGTTTAAGCATTGCTGTAATAATTACCTTATACTTCAGCCACAGAAAACAAAGAATATTACTCCAGTGTTGTCCTTTATCTGAGGGAGACAATGAAGTTTGAGTTAAGTTTGTTCGATTTCCCTCCAAAAGTATGAATTTCTGATCATTTAATCAAATAAGCTCACAGTAAGTAAACTTTAAGTGGATTGTAGTGTGCTAAGGTAGTTATATTAGCTAAAGAAGTTAAAATGATCATGAATTGTAAAAAATCTTCCAAATTTTATAAGCTAAAACCTGAAGCCACGAGCCATTATTATGCTAAAACTTGAAGCCACTCTATATTATAACGTGTGACACTTTGTAATTCTATTTTATTTGTCTATTTACAGCATAGATAAGCTGCAGCAACCACCACACATTAAACTTTAAACAAAAAATGGCGGGTGTTTATGCAAAACCATTCTATACTTTATTTGTACCATCAATCCCGAAACTAACACCAAAATCCCAAAAAATAGCTAGTGGAACTAATTTATATGTAACAATTTGCAATATTACAAGAATGTCTTTAGAACACCAACATTGTTGTAGCTTACTTAAAGTCCCCAAGAAAAGTTCTTTGTTCCCAACAACACGTCCAATTCTTGCTGACCAACGACATTGTTGTTGATGCCTTGTCACACATGTATAGATTCAAGCTCCTTTGGAGAAACTACTGCTTTATCCATGTAAATAACAAAGAAACATCTAAGAGAATGATAAAGCATATATTTTATCTAAAAACGTTTTGATAGGATCCATAACCTTTTCAGTATTGAGTTGGAACTCTTTTTGTCAATTCAGAATTCTGCCCTATAAAATGTTACTCAATTTTATAATCACTATTCAAATCGTTAAGATCATGAATTTGTTGTCTTTGTAAGGTTGTAGAATTATGGAATTTATAGACCAAAACAAATCCCCTGCAAAGGTCAAATTAGCATTCAGTTTAAAAGATCAACAACCCAAAAACCTAAAATTCTACATAAAGTTTGCTATTTTGTGGATAGTAGGTAGTACCTGGTCTTACAAAACATTTGCAGGGTCGTCTATTCTGCCATAATTTTGTGCAGTGAATCTGTAACACCCCCAAATATACACAATTTAATACAGCGGAAGACTCGTTAGTGTTACGGGATAGCACATTACTCACATCATAGACAACGCTTAAAAATCGCGTCGTTTAATAATAAAGCATTTCCATTCATAAATATCAAGTTTACATAGGTCCCAAGTCATGGTCATTTCATACAATTTTACAAAAGATTTGAATGGAAATTGTTATTTAAGTGCGGGCCATGAATTCTTGTTGTCTTCCCGAGAATTACCTTCAAGTACCTGAGATAAAACATGTTAAAAGAAATGGTCAGTGATAACGCCGAGTGAATTCATAGAGTTTAATAAAATCCATCAATATAACATCGGAATAAAATTATTACCGAAAATAATTTCATACAAATCTTTGTAATAGGCCATAAAATCGCCAAAGTCATTTTATACAAATCCTTATCAAAATCATAATATAGGCTTTCGCCTTCAAAATTAATATACGAATCATTGTCGTAAAAAAACATCATACAATACGTTTCATAACGTTGTATAAAGTTAAATAAAAACCGTTATATGAATATGGTTATGTAAAACCAAAACACGAACATAACATCAATAATAAGACCCCGTATTGCTAGTCAGGCAATATATCGTAATTCAGTGCGTATAGCAGTATTTCGTTATTTGGATTATTATAAGCCGCATGACATTGTTACCTTACTACAACAAACAACGGGTAGCTAGCCCGAAACTCATTTGCCCATCTAAATTAGCGTGTCGTCACAATAATCACGCTTGTGTAAATATTCTCATACATAAATTCACTTACCAATCAATGTGGCACGACGGGGATCAACCGTCAAGGCGCGAACTGGGGTGATCGTCCCCAAATAGTACTATTATATGCATAAGCGTCTACCAAATCCCGGTAGTTCACAATTCATGCTAATGGGACTTTTAGTGACATAACCTAACTTTAATAATCCATTTCATTTCATCTATCGGGTCATTTAATCATCCATCAGGTCATACAATCATTCGGGTCCAAATCAATAAACAAACAATCGGGAAAAATGGTGTCCTATTTTATCAAAACTAACATGTTATCTCCCTCGCGGGTTTATAAAACATTTTATAAAAACATTTAAAAGAGTGCGAGGCTATGAATTCACGTTGATGTGGGAAGGCGGTTATCGATGATTTGGATGTACGGTACGTGCTTCAATCACGGAAACCTAGACAAATAATACTCGTATTAGAATCTTGTCCAATGACTTTATAAAAATAAAAATTATGTATATATATGATGACTTTATACATATGATGATGATCAAGTGGGTTTATATATTCTCATTCACTCATTTTTGTGTTATGTGTTGACAACTTTTATATTAGTTCGGGTTTTATCGGTTTTTACTTGTATTAGGTACTTATACATCAGTATATGACTTTTAAAAACTTTACATTAGACGGGTTTGATCGTCTAAGTTTTAATTGACGAAAAATGTTAATTTTACGGTAATAGCCGAAAAAGTCGTAAAAATCATGTTTATAGTTTTTATAACTCATAAATCTTATTCAACTACCATTTTTATAAAGTGTCCATTTATTTAACCTTATACATATTTATATAAATGAAATTTATAAGTTAGTGGGTTTTAATTCACATTTTATACTATATTAGTTTGAGTGCTTATATAATACTATTAAACATTAATTCTTCAAAATCTGATTTTTAGTTTCATCTTCACCATTTTTATCATATATTGAGTTCTATAATGAGATAGAAGCTCATTTTTGGATGGCATAAACTTCATATTATATGCTACAAATACGTTAGTTATAGCTACTGCTCATTACATGTTTAACTATCCTTAACAGTCCCTACAAAACAGACTATTCAGATTGGTACACTCATCTTGTTTTGATCATATCTCACTCATTTTGATGATTCCATTGCATGGACAACTCTCACATGTGTATGACATCTAACACTTACTGTAAATGGATTCCACTTTATCATTTTATCAGTTTAACCTTTGGTTACTTACTGTTTTTATACAGCCATCATATTTAGCAAGATTTTAACCATTTTACATGTGGTTTTCCATCTTTTTACCCATGTTTATCAAATCTATCAACACCAAATCCCCACATAATATTTTTTAATCATCATTCATCATCATATACATATACATAAATAAAGAAAATACAAGATTACATAATCAAAATAACAAGAGGATAGGAAGAACAATCTCTATACCACCATTAGTGATGAAAAGATGAGTCTTTGATGAACAAGGCTTGGATTTTGATGGCAAAACTTGTGATAAACCAATATCATCTTCAAGTGTACCAACCTTTATAAACTTCTCATGGAAAAACAGCCCTATGACACCAACAAATCTTCTCCTTGGATGTTAGAATCACCTCCAATCTTCAAAGCTTCAAAGTAGCATCATCATGTGTATCAGTAACACATGATTTTATGGCTAACATAGATCAAATGAGGGTTGTTTTTGATGATGGTTGGATGAATTTTAGAGAGATGAGAGAGTTTGGTGAGTGGTTTGCATGAGTTGCTAAGTGTAAATGGTATGAATGAAGTGGTTTTGGTGGTTTTGTGCTAAGTTAGCTTACATGTTAAGCTTATGCTAACATGTGTTAGCTTTCTAGCTAAAAGGTTGCCACATCTTATGATGTGGTGTCCTCTTTTGGCCATCTCTTTTGAGTGGGGTGGGATAAACTTGTTTTGTCCCATCCCACTAATTTACGGGTATTCTTCGATTCTAGTTTCCTCGATTTGCGTGCCCTCGGATCGTTTTACGAAAAACGTTTTTATAAATTATGAATCAACGGCACAAAACGAATCTAATAAAAATTGTCTCATCAAAAACGGAGTTCGAAAACGTAAATACGTAATCCTAAGGTTTCCGGTTTAGTCGTAAAGGACGTTAAATTAAAATCGTAAGTCCTAATCTCTTCTCGTAAATTTGTGAGTTTATGAACCAACTCAAAATTAAAATCTCAAAATAATATTCACGGATAAATTTATTTCCTGAAATGTCGGACTGTTACCAAAACGGTGTATGTAAACGTAAGCACGTAACGTAGAATCCTCCGGTTTAGACGTAGTCGATGCTACTTCAAGACGTAAATCCAAATTTCTTCCCAAAAATAAGTGAGTTCATAATATAACATTAAAATAATATTTTTAAATAATATTTGAGAATAAAATATAAACCATAAATTGACGGATTGTCACAACATTTACCCCTAAACAGGATCTTTGTCCTCAAAGATCATCTTATATTACTACTCGCTTCTTATAGAGTTAAAGCCATGTGGGTATTTCCTCCACATTCGGTCTTTTCTCACAAGTGATTCATTACAATACGCGAGTTTCATCAAACATAACTACGGGAATAAGATCAGGCTTAATGTTGACTTACTTTCTCTATCCATGATGTTCACGGGTTTTTGATGAATGCAACTTTTCGCCGATCTAAACTTCATTAAGGAATAGTCAGATTTTCACTTGATAGGCCTTTTATCAAGTTCGATATACGATACATAATTCACGCCGCTCTTGAAGTCCTAGGGTAGATCCAGCTTATATGCCTTTCAAACCAATCTTTTACATCGTCTCAATGGTCCCATACAACGGGGACTTATATCCCATGATCTTTCAGATCATCTATTCATTTTTCCATGGTTAAAATTTTTGGCATAACTTCGCTACCCATCTGGCACTTCAATATCTAAATTTCATATTCACATAACCTTTTGCCCACTACCGACAGTCAATAATCAGATCCTAATTTCAGCAATCATTTCAGGTCTTGCGGGTCGAGTATTTTGTAAGGTTAGGTTCGCCATCATAGGAAACCTTAAACCTAAAAGACATGTCCAACTCACAATGGGTGTATGTCGGGCGTCTTCATCCCAACTCCTGCTTACAGATGCTCTAATATATATCCTCACAAGATTTGATCTTGATCCTAATACGATAATTATCAAGGATAATCTCTCCAAAGAAAAACGATTTTACAGTTTATTACCAAAGGTCAATCATTCAAACATAAAACAACACTTATAGTATTTTGTATCGTTACTTTACCTCGTCCCTTTGATTGGGGTGGTACAGTATTCTCATCAAGATTCGTTCTCAATGACTTCTGAGAAAATCTCTAGAAATTCGATGCGAAGCGAGGATCTTGATAGAGATGATCGATACAGGCACACCATGTTTACATAACTCCTTTAAATACAAAAGAGTCAATTTCTTCATCAAGAATCTATCATTAACAGGGATGATATTAGCAGATTTGGTCAGTCTGTCGACGATGACCCAAATCGAATCAAATTCAGATGATGACCTTTGCAATAGCTAGACGTTTACTAATGTATGAGGCGGTTTCTGCCTTCATAATTTGCCATCAGTACAACTTCTTCTGATAATGATACATTAAATAAGAAATGACAGGAATAGAATACTTATACTTACAAGATTCCAACATAACTATATCTCAAAATCTCCATTTTTAGGCAACCTCAAGTGGCCTGTTATACATTCAACGCCATCGGCTTCTCAATTTTGATGGTTCACATTATCCTCGAACCCCTTTTTATTATCTATATTATCCTTTTTACAATCATTGTTTATTTTTATATTGTTCGGAAATTTATTTTGCACCTTCATTATTAAGGAACATGTCCTAATTGGTTCTTTATCTCTTCTACATAATGTGTCAGTAATTATATTCACCTTCCTTGATGAAATAAATATCATGACCGTATTTATTCAGAAATTATCCCTTCACATTTTCTAAGTCTTAGTTCTATCTCAACTATTATTTTTATCAGTTTTGCTTGATCCGACGTTTTAAAGCGTCGATAATTATTACACGTAAATTAACAATAAATATTAAGTTTTTATAAAACGTAACGTTAAAAGTTTAAATTTCTTAGTTCGACCTATTATTATAAAATGTTCAAAACAAATTTGAATTTAATTAACACGATTTTTTTTTGCTGATTTATCGAAAATAATTAATAAGATTCGTAAATGTTTGAAAAATCTTTGGTTATACTTTGGTCAAAATTTTCTTAGTTGAAAAGCAAAAAGTGTCGTTTCAAATTTCAAGTCATGGTTTAAATGTTTTCCTTAATCCCTCTTAGGTTGTTTTGAGATATGCACAAACATTTACCCCTAAACAGGAGTTTAGTTAAATGTTCTGGGTTTAAGGGAGTGATCCCTCAAAAGTTCTTTTTGATAAAACATTTATCAAAACATATTTGCACTTTCTTTTTGGTAAAACCCAAAGTCTCAAATGGCTCAAAATTTTTAAAGAGTCAATATAGATTCCATTATCTATTAATCACACGGTCAAATAATGTAAAGGATTTAGTCTTTAATCACATGTTAATTATTTAAGATGTAGGTTTTCACTACTCGGCCGACTTAGAGCATTCTACAAATAATTATTAACTCATTCTTATTCTTATAAACAAACAGATGGTCCTTAATGATCGCAAGCATGAATTTATCAGTTTACAGCCTACACACATAATTCACCCAATTTATGGATGCTACATGTGCATTAGTCAATCCAAACGACATAACATGAAACTCGTAATATTCATTACAAGTTCTGGATGTAGTGATTGGAATAGATAATCTTTTTCGCGGACGCGAAATTGATGATAACTATGCCGTGGATCAAATTCCTGAATATACGCTAGAACCTTGTAAATGATCGAACAATCTATCATCTTGGGTAGTGGATATAGATTTTAATCGTCAATTTACTTAGTTCACGGTAGTTAATAAATATAAGGAATGATAATACCATAGCTCTTCATAATGACGAGCTTGGTAGAATAAAATCTTTCTCCGACAACTCTCTCAGTTGTACGGTAACACTTTCGATTCAGATGGTGTTGAAGTACAGTGCACATGTCACAGGTGCAGCACCGAGAATATTATCAATACCAATTTCAACTTGCCTTAATGGCGAAAGTCTAGGTAATTCACTAATAAATTCCTCCTAAAGTTTCAAATAACATAAACATCTTTTAATAAATTCATATTAGGTTCCTTCTAGATTATAATATCTATGACTAATTCACAACCATTCATGGTATAGTTTCAAGTCTAAATGCAGGATATGGTCATCCATCAAGAATTATTTAGATCACTTTTGATAATCAACATCTTATCTTTTAAGGAATTCTACTCGAGTTCCCATCAATTAAGACAATGCCGTCATGTCATAATCAATCAATCCATTCTACTAGCACTATCAACTTTCCAGTTTCATTACCGTTGATAAGATGTGAACTTCTCAAAAGACAAATAATAACTCATAATCCTTCACAATTCAAGGATATTTGGAGACATAACTAACCTTAAAAGAGTAAGGTCAATTCATAATCTACGCGAGAGAATTTCAAATTAGATACAGCCGAAAACATTAACGAATATGAATATATCCCATGTTTTCATTAATTTGAGTACGCATTCGAAAGCTCCTCGGATCGTTACCCATGTCATTCAAATGAAATCTTAATCAAAAGAAATGATAGGAACGTCGATACATCCAGTCGGGTATCAACATTCGGTAATCAAATACTTTTCCTAAGAATCTCACTACGGGAGAATTGGACAAGAAAGAATTGTCAATTGTCAAATAAGACAATTTCCACAGATGAGTAAATTCGACTCAGAAGAATAGATCCTACAGGCACATATGTAGGTGTCCCTAACACTATGTCCCTATTTTTCACTTCTTGCAGATCTCATAAAATTCAATCTTTCCCAATCTTCAAAGAAAATTTAGTGTTTATTAATAATTTCATGGTGACTACTAATCAGCCTTGCATAGTCCATTCCAAATTGTATGTAGGCGCGCAACTATATACAATTTCAAGATTAACGATGCAATACTCAGTTCGTCAAAATTTTATCATCATGTTTATAATAAAAACATTTTCATGCTTAATTCTTAAATAAGAATCAAGAATAAATTTACAACGATTTTCTTTGTTATGAAAACAATTAAGTTTTCCAAGGTATTTCATAATCAACTTTATTTCAATAATGATTATTTATAAGTCTCACTTTAAATAATCTATATAGTGATGAAAATTCAATTTTCTCAAACGATACTGTTTTATCTTATAAAAACAATGAGTGATCTGCAAAAGAGTGATGAAAAGTTGTTCACCAAGAACTAACTTCAATATAATAGGAAATGAGCTTAGCCAATTAATCATGAGGTTCATGACCTCGATGGCACTCAGGAAGAATAATTCACAACGTAACTCAAATCGAGATGAGTACTTTTTCAATGGTTGCATCACTAATGCGAGCATTAGGATGAAGCAATAAAAGATAGATAACATCGATACATGTAGGATTTAGCAATCAAAGGTAGTCTTTTCATTAATCACAAACAAGTCAGAATTGTACCGTAACACGTTGTGTGTCACTATGTCATACAATTCCAAGAACTCATCCTACCAACTGATGTCTCAGTTAAGTTAGGGATTTTTAAAAGATACCACAATGAATACTAATCTACAAGAGTCATTAGGTGTTCCATCTCTATCCCGAGAGATCCATCGGTCCCAATTCAGAAGAAGATTTATTCAATTTATTTCTTGGACACTAGGCATCCTCATTAGTGGACAATGGCCTAGGAACAATCCTTAACACGATCTAACAATCATTTAAAACCTTATAATTCAATCACAGAACTTAGCGACTTCCTCTTATCAACTCATATTCCATAAAAGTTAAATTTTACTTTATTCAAGTTTCAATCAACTTATATTCAATTCGATATCCTACCCCATTTTCTAATACTTTCAATCTTATTCTTAGGCCTTAATAGGGCAATAAAAGTTCAATATGAACAACACTTAATTTCCAATCCTATAGCTCTTACAACAATAGTTATCAAATGATCACTAGTATGAAATGACTTACACATTCAATTAGACTTCTCGGAAAGGTACTAGTGGCATGAGGCTTTTGGGTAATGGTTCCATTGACAGCCTCAAGTGCAACATTCACCCTTTCGATTTCAATTTAAGAATTGGATGACAACGAATCAGATGACATCTTTCTAGGTGGTAACGTTTTGTCAAACTCCACTCTATAAGAAAAGATCGTCATTACATAGATATCAATTTTAATCTCGCCAATTCTTCTTTAATATCACAATCAACTAATATCTACATTTCTACGAATATCAACCATTTGTTGGGATCATAAATATCCACAACTTGGTTTAGATCTAGGATAGCTAGAATTCCTACGAGAATAGCTTCGATTGATTTGCTAGGGGAGTTAGGGTTCCTTGTGACAATCTATGTCGTATAAATACCTCGTATAAATATCAAAATAATCATCAAACAATCATGTAATCAAATTACATCATATATCTATATATATATAATCCAAGTTTATATATATATTAAAATAACACTTCTCAGTCTGGCCTTGTCGGTAACTCGGGAATTCTTCGACACCGTTATAGTCAAAAGATTTTTAGACATTTTTAGAAAAATGTTTATAGTTAAAAGAATTTGAAATGTTTTATTCAAAACCTTGGTTTTAAAAATCTTTCGTTCTCTATAACGAGAGCTCTGGTACCAAACTGTAACACCCCCAAATATACACTATTTAATACAGCGGAAGACTCGTTGGTGTTACGGGATAGCACATTACTCACATCATAGACAACGCTTAAAAATCGCGTCGTTTAATAATAAAGCATTTCCATTCATAAATATCAAGTTTACATAGGTCCCAAGTCATGGTCATTTCATACAATTTTACAAAAGATTTGAATGGAAATTGTTATTTAAGTGCGGGCCATGAATTCTTGTTGTCTTCCCGAGAATTACCTTCAAGTACCTGAGATAAAACATGTTAAAAGAAAAGGTCAGCGATAACGCTGAGTGAATTCATAGAGTTTAATAAAATCCATCAATATAACATCGAAATAAAATTATTACCGAAAATCATTTCGTACAAATCTTTGTAATAGGCCATAAAATCGCCAAAGTCATTTTATACAAATCCTTATCAAAATCATAATATAGGCTTTCGCCTTCAAAATTATTATACGAATCATTGTCGTAAAAAAAACATCATACAATACGTTTCATAACGTTGTAAAGTTAAATAAAAACCGTTATATGAATATGGTTATGTAAAACCAAAACACGAACATAACATCAATAATAAGACCCCCTATTACTAGTCAGGCAATATATCGTAATTCAGTGCGTATAGCAGTATTTCGTTATTTGGATTATTATAAGCCGCATGGCATTGTTACCTTACTACAACAAACAACGGGTAGCTAGCCCGAAACTCATTTGCCCATCTAAATTAGCGTGTCGTCACAATAATCACGCTTGTGTAAATCTTCTCATACATAAATTCGCTTACCAATCAATTTGGCACGACGGGGATCAACCGTCAAGGCGCGAACTGGGGTGATCGTCCCCAAATAGTACTATTATATGCATAAGCGTCTACCAAATCCCGGTAGTTCACAATTCATGATAATGGGACTTTTAGTGACATAACCTAACTTTAATAATCCATTCCATTTCATCTATCGGGTCATTTAATCATCCATCGGGTCATACAATCATTCGGGTCCAAATCAATAAACAAACAATCGGGATAAATGGTATCCTATTTTATCAAAACTAACATGTTATCTCCCTCGCGGGTTTATAAAACATTTAAAAGAGTGCGAGGCTATGAACTCACGTTGATGTGGGAAGGCGGTTATCAGCGATTTGGATGTACGGTACGTGCTTCCATCACGGAAACCTAGACAAATAATACTCGTCTTAGAATCTTGTCCAATGAATTTATAAAAATAAAAATTATGTATATATATGATGACTTTATACATATGATGATGATCAAGTGGGTTTATATATTCTCATTCACTCATTTTTGTGTTATGTGTTGACAACTTTTATATTAGTTTACTAGTTTTACCTATTTACATGTTTTAGGTCCAATAAGCCTTTTACAAGCCCAATACTTTATATTAGTCCATTTTACACCTTTATTATCAGTATTACACTTTTCATGTCGGGCCCAAGTGGGTTAAGCCGAATAAGTAAATTTATAAGTGTTTAGTCCATTTAGTTGGATTATTAGTCCAATAATGCTAACTTAGCCCGCTAATGTCCTTATGTTATATAGTTCGAGTTTTATCGGTTTTTACTTGTATTAGGTACTTATACATCAATATATGACTTTTAAAAACTTGGTTTGATCGTCTAAGTTTTAATTGGCGAAAAATGTTAATTTTACGGTAATAGCCGAAAAAGTCGTAAAAATCATGTTTATAGTTTTTATAACTCATAAATCTTATTCAACTACCATTTTTATAAAGTGTCCATTTATTTAACCTTATACATATTTATATAAATGAAATTTATAAGTTAGTAGGTTTTAATTCACATTTTATACTATATTAGTTTGAGTGCTTATATAATACTATTAAACATTAATTCTTCAAAATGTGATTTTTAGTTTCATCTTTACCATTTTTATCATATCTTGAGTTCTATAAGGAGATAGAAGCTCATTTTTGGATGGCATAAACTTCATATTATATGCTACAAATAAGTTAGTTATAGATACTGCTCATTACATGTTTAACTATCCTTAACAGTCCCTACAAAACAGACTATTCAGATTGGTACACTCATCTTGTTTTGATCATATCTCACTCATTTTGATGATTCCATTGCACGGACAACTCTCACATATGTATGACATCTAACACTTACTGTAAATGGATTCCACTTTATCATTTTATCAGTTTAACCTTTGGTTACTTACTGTTTTTATACAGCCATCATATTTAGCAAGATTTTAACCATTTTACATGTGGTTTTCCATCTTTTTACCCATGTTTATCAAATCTATCAACACCAAATCCCCACATAATATTTTTTAATCATCATTCATCATCATATACATATACATAAATAAAGAAAATACAAGATTACATAATCAAAATAACAAGAGGATAGGAAGAACAATCTCTATACCACCATTAGTGATGAAAAGATGAGTCTTTGATGAACAAGGCTTGGATTTTGATGGCAAAACTTATGATAATCCAATATCATCTTCAAGTCTACCAACCTTTATAAACTTGATGAGACTGCTTTTATACATAGTCTCATCGTCCAAATTGGGCTTTAAATGCATTAAATATCATTAAAACTACCAAATATATGCTCGTGTTTGTTGCTTGTGTATTTTAGGTACGGATATTGAGGAAATGACAAAAAGATCACAAGAATCAATCAAAAACGAACACGAGAAATGAAGCCGCACAATGAACCGGGTCTAAGAATGAAATTTCCAAAAATGACCTTGAAGAAGTGAAGATTGGCAACATTGGTCCCTCATTTTTGAAGACTTGGCAATTTATACCCTTGCAATACTCTCTATTTGCATTTGGGTCCCTAAATTATCAAGATGTTACATGAACAGCCCTTGAAGATTGAAGAAATTACATTTCAAGTCCTTGTTTAAAGTTGTGATAAAACTTGTACCAAAATTGACAAGTTGATGAAAGTTAATTACAAAGGAAAAAGATGTTTGGGTTGGTTTTTACAAAGTGAACAAGTGACGGAAGACAAGGGACCTATTCTATCCAGACAACCAAACCCTTACCATCCACTCCCAACACGCCACGTCACCTCCCACTTACCTCTCCACCAATCACAACCTTCCCCTACTCCACATCAGATTCCACCCACGTCTTAAATAAATAAACTTAAACTGGTTTAAGTTTTGGTGGCAAACATTTATTTAAAAACCCTTAATCCCCGAAACAGATTAAAACAACCCTTAATCACCCATAAACCCTAAAAATCCCAAGATGAACAAAGAGCAAATCAAAGGGTTTTTGTTAACTCTTTTCCAGATCACTAATCAACTTCATCCTCACCTAAACCCACACAAAAACCGTGACCAAGACACACCCATGTGTCTTGTGGGACCTTCCCCTGACCCGTCACTTTCTTCCCAACTTCAAAAAGAGACAAGATCAACAGCTCATAGTGAATTCGTGCTCCCAAAGGAACAATGAACGATTATGATCACATAACAACAACTGGCATATCACATGATCCTTTTGACCAAAAATCAGTCAACAAGAATTCAAAGAATCAAGGGCTTTTCAGGAATTTCATGTATTTAGGGTTTTAGTATCTAGATTGTTCTATCAGTTGTATAAATAGGAGACGCATGTGTCCCTATTTACTTGTTCAAGTTTTAGCTTTCATCATTTGTAATTCCTTTTTATAGTTTATAAAAGTTGGTATTTGTGAGCAATTCAATTCCTTTTTATAGTTTATAAAAGTTTGGTGTGTGTTTGAAAGCTAGCTGAGTTCCAAAGATTTGTTAAGTTTTTATTGAGTTGTCAAAAAGCATTTTGAAAACGTTTTCAGAAAATCAGTAAGGTTTATTTGGAATTTGTTTCATAAGCTTTGGGAAACTCCTTTTGAGGAAGTGAAAACGGATTCAAAAGGGTAATCCAAGGCTGTTGTTAAGCATATTTCATGGTTTCAAGGTTTGAGGTTCTAAAAATTTGTTCAAGATTTGTTTAAAAATCTTTGGTTTTCTTTACACTTACTGTTATATAAGCTCATCATAAGCTGCTTGCAACAGCTTATGGTTAAGCTTATATAACTTGACTCTTCCTCTTGGTTTGAGTGGTGTTGTGCAGGGTTCCCAAGTCTAGCATCATACCCTTTAACCATATCTGTCCCATTTTTTTTACCAAGTGAATGCTACACCAGCAGCTCATTTAGTTCAGCACAAGCCCCAGCTTGTTTGGAGATGGATATGCAGCCATTGTGGGACCTGGATGTGGGTCCCACAAGGTAACACTCTTGTTCCTTGTTTGAGTTTTCAAAAAAATTGTGATTTATGAGATTGTATGAATTTGCATGAATTTGACTGAAAGTTGTGTAAGTGTGATTTTGTTGTTTGATATTGCTCAATTAGGGGTTGTATGCATGTTAGAAGTATTTGTAATCAGTTTGATTTGATTTTGAATAGGTGTGCTTTGTTAAATTTCATACTCAGTAATTTAAGCGGTGTTTGGGAATACAGGATAAGCTCATATAAGCTACTGCATTTTGCTTTAAAACTGGTTCAACTCACCCATTAGGTTAGTAATAGTTTGCATGTTAGTTTATATTCAGTTTGGTAGAGTTAAAATCAAGTTTGCATGATAAAAAGTGAAAACATAGCATAAAAACAGTCAATCATGTTTCTGCCAGTTTTTGTGTGATTTTGCCCTTCAAATCTTGCTAGCTGTTAGATACTTGTTCCACCTAGGGTTTGTAATAGCTTATATGTGATTTGGTTGGATTGTGTGCATAAATTGAAGCTTCAAATCTCATTTTTGTGCCAATTGAATCAGTCACTGTTCATCAAATACCATACTAGCCTTAATCAGTAACTTCTTGTGCAATTTTTGTGTGATTTCTATGAAAGACTTGTTTTTTTTATTGTTCAATTGACTTCCCACAACCCAACTGGTTGTGGGAGTGCCTTGTTGTCCAAAGAAATCCAAGCAAACAAGCTTTCCTAAGCTCTAAGGTCAATTGACCATTATTTTGCACTATCAGTGGGAACATAGTTCCCCCTGCTAATACACAAGTTAACCCTGCTCAGCATAAGGACAAAAACCAAGCACATGTCATTTTCAGAAAGTTGATTTTTTGTCTCTAGTGGGTTAAAACAAGAATTAGGGTTTCAAACCAATTTCTATATTTTTCTAATTTTATTTCTGATTTTTCTGTTTAATTAGTTTTTAATTTACTGTTCATTTGCTATTTTTTAGGTTAAATTGCATTTTTTAAATACTTTTTAATATTTTGTTTTTGGCATTTAGTGTAAAAAATCATTATTTTTCAGTTTTGAAAATTTTATTAGACTTGGAAAAATAATTTAAGATTTTTAGTTCAAAAATTTTTTACTGTTCACTTTTTAATTATTTTTTAGAATTAAATTAGTTTAATTAGGGTTTTATTTTAAACTGTTTTTGTCTTTTAGTGAAAAATATTATATTTTTCAAACTTTTTCATTTTTCTACTGTTCTTTAGTATAATTTAGGATTTTTAAAAGTGTCAAATTATTTTTGGCATTATTTTATTATTTTTATAATTATTTTAGTTTAAAAATTGTTTTTAGTGTTTTAAAAATAGAAAAATACTTTTTAAAAAATTAGGAAAAATACTTTTTAGTCTTTAGATAATATAAGTAAGTTATTAGTTCAATAAAATAATATTTTGGACATTTTGATTAATTATATTTAATTTTAGGGCATTAATTAGCATTTAAAATTGAATATTTAATTAATAAAAGGTTTTAAAATATTTTTATTGGATTTTTATTCTTATTTATATTATTTTAGACTTAGTTTTAGCTTTTAATTAATTTTTAGGTTTAAAATTTTTAATTTGTAGTTTTTTTACGGTTTTACGTGAACGCTTTTTTCGTCTTAGCTCAATCCGTCTACATAACCGTCATTCTCTTCTCGTCTCATTTCTATTTTCTTTCTTTCTCAATCATATAATCACAAATCAAAATCAATTCATTACACAACGCACTAGCCTCCTCGAGAACGAACTCACTCACTTTTAGGGTCATTTACACACGGTTTTCCTAAATCGTCGTGCTTACTTCCCTATTTTACGCTCTTTTTCCTAAAAGAGTGTAATTTTACAAACATCAATTTTGGCGCCGCTGCCAGGGAGGCGTGTTGTGTTTTTGATTTGAACAATTGTTGTTTTTATATAGCCATAATAGTATTTGTATTAGTAGCACTGTACTAATACGTATTATCAGTTTTTCGTTTTTTGTGTGAATACTATTACTATATTGTATACGTAGAAAAATAAATTCACAAGTACTCCAAATACGTGAGAAATCACAAACTTGACTTGGGAGGTCATTACCCAATCATTGTATTCGAATCTCGAACCAAAGAAAAAAGGCAAAAATAGATAAATACTTTCGAGAAGCTCGATTTTGAAAATACAAACTATAAGGTGGGTATAAGGCGGATATTATAAAATATATCCTAAGGAAAAAGGCTCTTAAGTGCTTCGCGCCGCCTCGTTTCCCCGCTTGCTTGTGAGTATTTGATTTTGAAAGCTAATCGAGGGTTTTGCCGCCCAAAGTATTACTAAGTATCATATATATTTTCTTGGTTTCATTTGATTAAACCCTCTTGAACGATTTGGTGTTCCACCATCGTTCTAAAGTCATCGAAGGAGTTCACTTCACGTGATCGTTTTCATTCCTTGAGGCTTCTTTAATCGAGAGATTTGATTAAGGAGGAGATTTGTAGATTTGTGTCTACTTAATACATTCACCAAAATCCAAAAAGGTAAAAACAATCAAAAATCCAAAAAAATTGAAAAAGTTAAAAACACCAAAAAGAATCTTCTTTGCTCGTCCCCTCGTTGTACGTGACGTTTATGCTAACTCGTAATCAAGCAAAACGTGCACGTAGACGAAAGAACAAAACTCCCACTCCTAATCATTCTAGTGAGGAGTCTCTTATTGACGAACCCATTGTAAGAGAAGCACCAACCATGGCGAATCGAACTATGATGGAGTTACTTCAAGCACCCACTGAGGGTTATGGAGAAGCTATTGTGATTCCTGCTATCCTTGCGGAGAATTTTGAGGTGAAAACGGGTTTGTTGTCGATGATCCAAAACAACAAATTCCGAGGTGATGAGAAGGACAATCCACACAACCATATCCGCCAATTCAATCGTCTTACCGCTACTTGCAAATTTAAGGATGTCTCGAATGACTCGATTAAGATGATGCTTTTTCCGTATTCCTTAGCGGGGCCCGCTAAAATTTGGTTAGAGAAAGAGCCACCCAATTCTATATTGACGTGGAAGGATCTCGTTTCAAAGTTCGTGAACCAATTTTTTCCGCCCTCTAAGACTACGCACTTGAAAAACGAGATTTCAAAGTTTTCACAAGAATCAAATGAAAGTTTTTCAACGGCTTGGAATAGGTTTAAGGAAATGTTACATGAATGTCCTCATCACGGTTTTTCCGACTTGCATCAAATTGACACGTTTTACAATTGACTTAATGATCATGAAAGAGATTATTTAAATGCCACCGCGGGTGGTAATTTTTTGTGTAAAACGGTCGAGGAAGCTTTGGTGATAATTGAGAATAGGTCTAAGGTTTACAGCCCTCGTAACACACCGAGTGTTGCCAAATTGAGCTCGTCATCGTCTCGTAGCATTAATGCCTTACATGATGAAGCAAATGAAGAAAATCGATTTTTTGATAGATTTGCTAACCTTATGTCCCATTGGAAAGCTCAAGAAGCTTCAAATTCCGCTTCGGTTAAAGCGGTTTCTAAGAGTTGTTTGTCTTGCGGTGGAGCTCATGATCTTTCCGAGTGCATTACCGCGGATGGTAACACTTCGAGTGCTTATGTAGCCACGGGAACTTATAACCAAAACGGTTAAGGTTCCCGCCAAAATCAAGCTCCACCAAATCAAAATGCTAATAACTATCGAAACAACAACCAAGTGGTAATTATCAAGGCAATCAACGTAACTACAACAAGGGTAATTATCAAAGTGGAAATGGGCAAATTTCAAACCAAAACCAAAACCGTGATTTTCAAACTACCACACAAGGTTTTCAAAATGATCACACCAAAAATCTTCAAGGAGAATTTTTGAATTATGCTAAGGCAAACGATGCTAAGTTTGATAATATGCAACGTGAAATGGTTAGCTTAAGATCCGAGTTGAAAAACGAGCTTAAAAACGAACTTGCTAATGAACTTAAGACTCATGCTAATAAAATGGAAGGAAATGTTCAACGACTCCAACAAAATCAACAAAAAATGGAGCAAGGTCAACATGAGATTAAGCAAGAGTTGTTAAAAGCGGATGCTAGGCAATCTAAGTTTGAAGACCGAATGGGAAAAATGTTTGAAGCTATCATGTGTAAACCTTCTTCTTCGGGTGGTCTTCCTAGTGATACCATCGTAAACCCGAAAGGAGAATTGAAGGTTATTACTACTCGTAGTGGTAAAACTTTCAAAGAACCCATTTCTCGTCCAAGTACTTCTATGGTGAAGGAAAAAGAGAAAGAACCCGAGGTGGTGGTAGAAAAGGAGCAAATTCCAATCCCACGAAGTACCGCTCAAACCACACCTACGGTTGAACCAATACCAATAGTGGAACCCGAGATTCCAAGGCCGATGCCTATGCCCCAACCCACACCACCCTTACCTTACCCTTCAAGACGAAACAAGGAAAAGGCACAAGAACGAAATAATTATCAATTTGAACTTTTTATGAAAATGTTTCGTGACTTGCCTTTTAATATAAGTTTTGCCGACGCCTTGGTCATGATGCCTCGATTTTCCGCGAACTTCAAAAGTATGTTGAATAACAAAGAAAAATTGCAAAAATCGTCTAGTTGTTCATCGGTTTTTCTTAGCCGCATACCTCAAAAAGTCGGTGATCCCGGCAAGTTTTTAATCCCATGTGCTATACAAGACATGGAAGAATGCTACGCCTTGGCCGATCTTGGTGCTAGTATTAATTTGATGCCTCTTGAGATTTTTAAGTCGCTCAATCTTCCCAATCTCACTCCTTCAAGAATGTCAATCGAGATGGCCGATCATTCTATGATTCTAGCTTGTGGAGTAGCCGAGGACGTCTTCGTGAAAGTTGGAAAGTTCTACTATCCCATAGACTTTATTGTTGTTGACATCCCTATCGATCCTAAAGTTCCTCTAATTTTAGGTCGATCATTTTTGGATACCCCGAGAGCACTTATCGATGTGCATGCTAGGAAAATCACTCTTCGTTTCAATGAGGAAGAACTCGTCATTAATGCAACTCAAAACTCCACACTTTCTCATGTGTATTCTATCACGTCTTTGTACAATGTCAATCCCATCAAAAACATTTGCAAAAAGATTTCAAAAAGAGTTTTAGGAGTTGATGATAAAAACGATTTTCCGTCCCCTCCGCCGATGGAGGTTAAGAGTGTTAAGCCAACGATTCCAATCACGAATGATTCTTCGGATGATGAATATGTTGATCCCGATGGGGAAGTTTTCTTTGTTGACAAATGTTTTGAGAACTTACCACCACCTTTACCAAAACGGTTTTCAAATGTGAGAATTTTTAGTGTGACCAACATTGCTTTAGAAACACCAAATATTTTTGACATAATTAAGTCGGGTTTTCATAAGGAGAGTTTAAAAGATGAAAAAGGAAAAGATTTTGAATTGAATTTAAAAGATTTTTCTACAATCCTAACTCCGTCATCACCACGTGTGTTGAGAACTACAAGCTCGTCTTCTCCTTTTGACGATGCTTTGTGTGGACCTAGTTTGGGGGAAGCCCCTTATGTTCCCTCCCCTTTCTCCACCGAGGACGAGATATTTGATCCCGGAATTGCTTAGAAAGGGAAATCTCGGTCTTCCACCGATGAAATAAATGGAAAATCCTTCTATTTGATTGGTGCGAGTCTACCTCGAGTAGCTCAATGTTTTTATGACTTACCCATTGTCCCACCCTTCTATTTCTTCGCATCTATTTTCTTGAAACCCTTTGGGTTTATATTGACTCATGATGAAGTGGCGTTGATTTGTTTTTCCAATGAAAACAAAAACGCCATCTTCGATCCCGGTATTTTGCACCATCAAATGACTTAGTCCTTAATACCGGTTGTTTTTGGGCCTTGTTTATCATTTAAGCCCCAGTAAAAATTGACCATACCATGATAATCCCTAAATGATCACATTTATGGGGATTTGAGTCGAGCTTTTGACTCGGTTATCAAAAACAAGGTGCCTCGTGGCGGAGACCCATGCTTATCCATGTACATATTATTGCTTTCTAATTAGTTTAATGTGAGGGGATTTGTGCCCTTCCAACCTTTGTTCCGTGGTTGTTTGTGCATTGTGGTTTTTAGATCATGATCTTCACGATTGGAGCCTCTCGTGTTCGTTTATAGGAGCACTCGATCGTTTGCTGTGAAGACTTTCTCAATATCCAAATGATATATCCTTTTGATGTTCTAACCTTAGGTTTTTAGCACACTTCATAAACGGCTATTAATTTATTGGTTACACCCTTTCCATGCTAGATTAGGCATTCGACTACGTCTCTAGTATGGGGGTGTTTTCACCCCTAGACTCGAAACATTGAGGACAATGTTTAACTTTAGTATGGGGGGGGTGAATAGATACTTGCCTTGCCAAACCTTCACGCTTTCCAAAGTTTATCTTTTTGTTTATCGTTTTGTTGCAAAATAAGGCTAAAAATGGCCAAATTTTAAAAATTTTCTCATGTTTTATAAGTGTTTGAAGACACGAATGTAGGTTTTCCGATGGCGAGAATAAGAGTAATTTTTTACTCGACCGTGCATGTTGAGCACTTAGCTTTGGTTCCTTAACTACACATTAGGCTAAGTCTCTTAAATGAGGACGAGAAATGATAGAGTTAATTATAAGTTACTATGCTAAACGTAGAGTACTCGTATTCTTTCAAAAACTCATGTGTTCTCGTTGTTTGCTTATTCTCCCTTCGCATGTAAATACTTTTTGCTTAATAAATATTGACTTAGCGGTTTAGTTGGGATTGTTGGGTTTCTAGTCTTTTCTAGTAGCTTCCGTGTAATTAAATTGGGAAGACATTAAGGTATCGCCAGCGTCATGGTTTTGAAGTATTGGCACCCGAATAATCGAAAGCTTCACCTAATAATAAGATTTCAAGTGCTCACCTAAATGTAGCAAACAATTTGAAGCCCCACAAGGCCTAAAATCTATGCAAAATTGAAAGTGAATCAAGCCTTAATCTTCGAAGCTTTAAAGATCCAAAATTCGCCTTAGCGTGAGGATATACGTCTTTGGCTAATAAAACCACCGATGAGGCGGATAATAAAAGGCAAGGCAAGACCGAAGTCATAATAAAAGCTTCATGGCGAAGTTGAATAAAAGATGGAGGTAAACCAAAGATAATAAGGCCCTTCCGTTAGGGGCGTATAAAAGTCTTGGTAATAAGTCTCATGTTCAAAACCGTTATAAAACCATGTTTATCGATTCTTCTTGTCAACTTAATTTTTTGACATCGTTGTCTATTAGGAGGGGTTATTGATTTGATGGTCTTAGTTACACCGTTAGGACTCTATTTTTAGACCTAAATCTATATTATCGCATAAGTCAAACAATGTATCCTCGTGAAACATTCAAGACAAAATAAAATATAAGAGATACAACTTAGGAATAATGGGAGAATAAGTACGTGATTAGGGCATATGAGTAGTGTTAGCATTACTAACTTATAATGACAATGATCTCGTTGCACGCTTGGCATGGAATTGGGGTGAAAATCGAGGACGATGAAATTATTTCTAACGAAGCATTCATGTGTTTTTATTCTATGAACCTAAACGTCCCATTTTGCGATGAAAATCATACATTATGTCTAAAACACAAGTAGTAGTAATAGTAGTAGTGTAGCTAGTTTATCATTCAATAAAGTGAATAAAAATGAACTTTGGAGATGCTACGATACTTTATTCTAGCATTGCGTGAGGGCACGACAATGGTTTAGTATAGGGGAGTGATGAGACTGCTTTTATACATAGTCTCATCGTCCAAATTGGGCTTTAAATGCATTAAATATCATTAAAACTGCCAAATATATGCTCGTGTTTGTTGCTTGTGTATTTTAGGTACGGATATTGAGGAAATGACAAAAAGATCACAAGAATCAATCAAAAACGAACACGGGAAATGAAGCTGCACAATGAACCGGGCCCAAGAATGGAATTTCCAAAAATGACCTTGAAGAATTGAAGATTGGCAACATTGGTCCCTCATTTTTGAAGACTTAGCAATTTATACCCTTGCAATATTCTCTATTTGCATTTGGGTCCCTAAATTATCAAGATGTTACATGAACAGCCCTTGAAGATTGAAGAAATTACATTTCAAGTCCTTGTTTAAAGTTGTGATAAAACTTGTGCCAAAATTGACAAGTTGATGAAAGTTAATTACAAAGGAAAAAGATGTTTGGGCTGGTTTTTACAAAGTGAATGATTGTAGCTTTTTGCAACCCTTTAGGAAAAGAGAGGCAAAGTAGTGGTAAGCGTTAAGTGTCGGTTTAGGAAAACCGAGCACTAATGACCAAATAAGTCCAAGTTCGTTTCCCAAGGAGGCAAGTGCGTTGTGTATTGAATTGATTTATGGTTTGTGATTATATGATTGAAAAGAAAGAAATGGGATTAGAAGAGAAAGATGGTTACGAAAACGGATTAAACTAAGACGAAAAAGGCGATCACGCAAAACCGTAAATAGTGCAAAAATTAAAATTTTAACCTAAAAATTCCTAAAAATTACTAAAAATCCACAATAATATTCTAAGAGTTCACAAAAAATCCAAACTTGCTAAAACCTTTTATTTAATTAGATAATGATTTTTTAATGCTAATTAAAGCCCTAAAATAACAATTAATATTAAAAAGCCCTAAACAAGATCTTAAAGTTTGTAAACCTCAAAAATGACCTAATTAAGCTAAAAACTATTTTTTTAAAAATTTTAAAACCAAATTAAACTATTTTTAAACACTTAAAAACTATTAAAATCAATTAAAACTTAAATTAATTCTAGAAAATAATTGAAAAGTCCTAAAAATATTTGGAAAGTGACAAAACACTAATTAAGTGACTACAATATATGAAAAATGTAAAAATTTAAAAATCAAACTTTCAATTTTTAATAATAAAATAATATTAAAATATTCAAAAAAATTCAAAGTTCATAAAAAAATTCTAAAAAATTACTGAAAAACTTAAATAATGTAACTAAGACAAAAATGCAATTAAAAGTTTCTAAAACCTATTTAATAATTTTATATTAAATTTTAAAGTTAGCTAAAAACCCTAAAATCCAATAAAATCAAAAATTAGACTTTTTGAAAACTTAAATAGCTGAAAACCTCAAAAATATAATTAGAAACCTAAAAACTATTTTTTCAAATTTTTAGAATGCTTTTTCCTATTTTTAAATTACTTTTCAAAATTTAAACTAAAAATAATCCTAGAAAATTAATTAAATAAGAGAAAAATAAACTTTTGCACCAAAAAGTCCTTAAACTAAATAAAAATAAAGGAAAAATGATAACTTGGAAAAAGCCCTAAGGAATAAGCTGAAATCAGCTTAATATTAAGCTGATGGTTTTGATAAGCTACAAATTAAATGCCCTTAAATATCACACCTTATGATCATGTGACATAGAAAGTCACATAGATCACTGGTAAAACACTTCACTCCTGCACGACAGGTCGAGTGTTCGAGCCCAGGCTATGGAGGCTTTTTGCAAAACTTTTTTTTTTTTTACTTTAATTACTCAAAACTAGTACTTAAACTTACCCTAAACAAACTTTATCAAAGAACATAAGCTAGAATTAAGCCTAGAAAGTCAAAACAAGTGCCCAGGTTTGTACTTGTTTCTGATGAACACAAAAACGTATCTTCACATGTGCAGATTAGACAAGAGGAGCTTGTTTTTGGTTTGTTGATGTTTTTGATGGACAAGAGGGCACCCCTACACTCAGTTGGAGTGTAGGGAGTCAATACAAACACAAATCAAGCAAGATTTATCACAAGAATCAAGCAAGATGCATATAAATGTTTCTGATAAGGCTATATGCAGGTCTGAGAGTATGTTGCTGATGCAATGTGCACACAAGTGAGATTCAAGGCCTTAAAACTTACATATAATGACACCAAATAGCATTCAAGTGATAGCAATCCCTAAACAGACCTAAAATCTAGCAAACTTCACAAATTGGTGGATCAAATTCAACAAAACAAGCAGAAAAGGCAGTTTACTGATTTTATGCTATGTTCCAAACTTTTTCACACAACTTGTTTTAAAAACCACCCAAACTGAAAACAGCTACTAGCATACAACCTATAACAACCCTAGGAGTAAGTCTAAACAGATTTTACCCCAAAAACTTATCACCAATCCTGATTAAACACCAGATCCAAACACTCCTTTAAATTCTGAAAATCAACTTTTTCAAACAAAATCAAAGCAAATCAAAACCCAATTGATCCTAATCAATCTACACATGCATAATGACTCCAAATAAGCAATATTAAACCATAATAACAACACACAAGCAATTTTCACTCAAAATCATATAAAACTGAAATATTTTTGAAAAATGGAAAAAAGAACAAGGATGCTACCTTGTTGGGCCTACATCCAGGCCCAACAGTGACTGAAAAGTCACCTCCCACAAGCTGGTGGCTTGTGCTGAACTTTGTTGAGATGCTGATGAAGTTTTGCTTAACAAAAATGGATGAAAATGGTTCTTGTTTTGAACCTGCTAAGAGAGAAAAAGGGAGACTGTGTAAAAGCTAAGGGCAGACCCCTAGCTTATGGACAAAGCTAGAAGTGAGCTTTAGCTTATAAAGAAGACTGTGATAAGCTAAAAAAATTGACCAAACAAATGGCTTAACTAAGCTTGGGTACCCACTACACCAGAACAAGGCATGGTGTCTTGGACATACACAAACTCAAACACCATCAAACTAACACATTTCATCACCATATTATCAGATTTGTATGAAAATTTAAAGTTTAAGAAAACCTTGAAATGAAACAGAAACTTTGAAAACTTAATAAACTTGCTGAAAATTAAACCAAACTTGAACAATGATCACTTAAATCAACTGAAATATAAGATGGAACTCGTTTTCATCACCAACACTTAACTTAATTTCTCATTCAGAATAGAAAGATTTACAAGGTTGTGAAAAAGGAAAACAAGAACAACTTTTTACTATGTCCTATAAGGCCTTTATATAGAGGCTTACACATGTTCTAGAACTGAAAGGAAACTAAAAACCCTAATGACATGAACTTCCTTTCTTGCCCTTGGAGATTCTTTGAAGATGCCAAATTTTGAATTTGGTCAAGTACCCATGTGAATTTCTTGGACTGTTGTGGGAGTGCCAGTGGTGGAAAGAAGATCTTGGACGTCCATATTTCCTTTGGGAGCACGAAAATGCTAATGGGCGTTGATTTGCTGTCCTTAGTTTGTCTTCAAGCTTGGATGTGGGTCAGGGGAGGGTTGGAGAGACATGTGAGGATGAGGGTGACGTTTTTTGGGAGTGGGGATGGGATTAGGGTTAGGTTAATCAGTTATCTGGAAAGGATTAACCAAAACCCCTTTGTTTTAATTGATGTTCATCCTGGAAATTTTTAGGGTTTATGGGTGTTTAAGGGGGTGATTAATCTGAAAAGGGGATTAAAGTTTTTAAACTTTGTGTTTGGGAGGGAAGTTAATAAACTGATTAATTAAATCAGTTTAAAATGTGAGTGGAGGGTGACATGGTGAAGGGGAGGAGGGTGGTGATTGGTGGGTTGTTTAAGGTTGGTGACGTGGAGGCTTGTGAGTGGTGGGTACATCTTAGGTTGTCTGGGCAGTAATGGCCCCCAAGGTTTCTTGTTTTGTTCATATTGTAAATAACAGCCAAACTTTGTTTTCCCTTTGTAATAAGTTTGGAGTACTTGTCAAATTTGGCACAAGGGTTTATCAAACTTTGTATAAGGACCATTAATGCATATTTTGGATTCTTCAAGGGCATAACTTGTCATGTCTTCATTCTTTAAGGTTATGACTTGTTTGTTGACTTCTTGGAGGACCAATATTGACAATTTAGTTTTGTTGAGGGACTAAATTTGCCAATTCTTCAAAGTTAAGGGTCCTTTTTGTAATTTTGACGAACTTTAGGGACCAATCTTGTAATTATGAAGATACAAGGGTATAAAGTGTCAATTCTTCTATATTGGAGGACCCTTCTTCATAATTTTTCAATTCTTCAAGGGTTTTCTTTGGAAAATTCTTCATTAGGGCTTGGTTCATCGTGCGGCTTCGTTTCCCGTGTTCGTTTTTGACTGATTCTTGTGATCTTTTGTCATTTCTCAATATCCGTACCTAAAATACACAAGCAACAAACACAATCATATATTTGGGTATTTTGATGATATTTAATGCATTTTAAGCCCTATTTGGACGATGAGACTATGTATAAAAGCAGTCTCATCACTCCCCCATACTAAACCATTGTCGTGCCCCCACGCAATGCTAGAATAAAGTATCTTAGCACCTCCAAAATTCATTTTATTCACTTTATTGGAATGATAAACTAGCTATACTACTACTATTGCTACTACTTGTGTTTTAGACATAATGTATGATTTTCATCGAAAAATGGGACGTTTAGGTTCATAGAATAAGAACACGTGAATGCTTCGTTAGAAATAATTTCATCGTCCTCGATTTTCACCCTAATTCCATGCCAAGCGTGCAACGAGATCATTGTCATTATAAGTTAGTAATGCTAACACTACTCATATGCCCTAATCACGTACTTATCCTCCCATTATTCCTAAGTTGTATCTCTTATATTTTATTTTGTCTTGAATGTTTCACGAGGATACATTGTTTGACTTATGTGATAATAGAGATTTAGGTCTAAAAATAGAGTCCTAACGGTTTAACTAAGACCATCAAATCAATAACCCCTCCTAATAGACAACGATGTCAAAAAATTAAGTTGACAAGAAGAATCGATAAACACGGTTTTATAACGGTTTTGAACATGAGACTTGTTACCAAGACTTTTATACGCCCCCTAACGGAAGGGCCTTATCATCTTTGGTTTACCTCCATCTTTTATTCAACTTCGCCATGACGCTTTTATTATGACTTCGGTCTTGCCTTGCCTTTTATTATCCGCCTCATCGGTGGTTTTATTAGCCAAAGACGTATATCCTCACGCTAAAGCGAATTTTAGATCTTTAAAGCTTCGAAGATTAAGGCTTGATTCACTTTCAATTTTGCATAGATTTTAGGCCTTGTGGGGCTTCAAATTGTTTGCTAGATTTAGGTGAGCACTTGAAATCTTATTATTGGGTGAAGCTTTTGATTATTCGGGTGCCAATACTTCAAAACCGTGACGCTGGCGATACCTTAATGTCTTCCCAATTTAATTACACGGAAGCTACTAGAAAAGACTAGAAACCCAACAATCCTAACTAAACCGCTAAGTCAATATTTATTAAGCAAAAAATATTTACATGCGAAGGGAGAATAAGCAAATAACGAGAACACATGAGTTTTTGAAAGAATACGAGTATCCTACGTTTAGCATAGTAACTTATAATTAACTCTATCATTTCTCGTCCTCATTTAAGAGACTTAGCCTAATGTGAAGTTAAGGAATCAAAGCTAAGTGCTCAACACGCACGGTCGAGTCAAAAATTACTCTTATTCTCGCCATCAGAAAACCTACATTTGTGTCTTCAAACACTTATAAAACATGAGAAAATTTTAAAATTTGGCAATTTTTAGCCTTATTTTGCAACAAAACGATAAACAAAAAGATAAACTTTAAAAAGCGTGAAGGTTTGGCAAGGCAAGTATCTATTCACCCCCCCCCCCCCTATACTAAAGTTAAAAATTGTCCTCAATGTTTCGAGTCTAGGGGTGCAAACACCCCCATACTAGAGACGTAGTCGAACGCATAATCTAGCATGGAAAGGGTGTAACCATTAAATTAATAGCCGTTTATGAAGTGTGCTAAAAACCTAAGGTTAGAACATCAAAGGATATATCATGGATATTGAGAAACGTCTCCAAAGCAAACGATCAAGTGCTCCCATAAAACGAACACGAGAGGCTCCAATCGTGAAGATCATGATCTAAAAACCACAATTCACAAACAACCACGGAACAAAGGTTAGAAGGGCACAAATCCCCACACGTAAGCTACATTAGAAAGCGATAATATGTACATAGGATAAGCATGGGTCTCCCCCACGAGGCACCTCGTTTTTGATTACCGAGTCATGAGCTCGACTCGATCCCCTTAATACTAATTATCATTGGGGAAGGTGACTTGGTCGAGGTAGTTCAAGGATGGAACTTCCCCGCCAAAGTAGTGCTTCAACCTATGTCCATTCACCTTGAAGTTAGGACCATCATCTTGAGCTAGCTCGATGGTCCCATACGGAAACACTTGAGTCACGATGAATGGACCGGACCAACGGGATTTCAACTTACCGGAAAAGATTTTTAATCTTGAATTAAAAACCAAAACTTGATCCCCAATGTTAAAAACCCGGTTTTTAATTTTAGAATCATGCAACTTTTTAGTTTTCTCTTTATAAATCAATGAATTTTCATAAGCAATATCTCTCAATTCATCCAATTCATTTAATTGCATTTTCCGGTGTTTTCTCGCGGTCTCCATATCATCATTACAATGCTTTAGGGCCCAATAAGCCTTGTGTTCTAACTCGATAGGCAAATGACAATTCTTTCCATACACAAGCTTATAGGGAGTGCACCCAATGGGTGTCTTATGATCGGTCCTAAAGGCCCATAAAGCATCGTCCAACTTATCCGACCATGTTTGTCGGTTTTCCCCAACGGATCTCTGCAAGATCCTCTTTAACGCTCGGTTTGAAACCTCGACTTGCCCACTCGTTTGTGGGTGATAAGCCGTACAAAGCCGATGTGTAACCCCATATTTCCTTAGAACCCTTTCAAATTGGTCGTTACAAAAATGGGTTCCACGATCGCTTATGATAGCACGAGGGGTTTCAAACCGAGAAAACAATTGCTTCAAAAACTTGACTACCACACGAGCATCATTGGTGGGCAAGGCCTTTGCCTCCACCCACTTAGATAGGTAGTCAACCGCAACGAGAATGTACTTATTACCACGAGATGATGGGAACGGCCCCATAAAGTCTATACCCCAAACGTCAAAGATCTCACACACTTGGATGATATTTTGTGGCATTTCATCTTTTTGTGAGGCTTTTCCTTGTCGTTGGCATGCATCACACGACTTCACAAGATCTTGTGCATCTCGGTAAATAGTAGGCCAAAAGAAGCCGGCATCAAACACCTATTTAGCCGTGAGATTAGCACCGTGGTGACCACCCGTGGGTCCCTCGTGGCAAGCTCTAAGGATGTTAGAAGCTTCGGTGCCAAATACACAACGTCAGATGATTTGATCCACACAAGTTCGAAACAAGTAAGGGTCGTTCCAAAAGTAGAACTTGACGTCACGAAAGAATTTTCGTTTTTCTTGAGTCGTCATACCCTTAATGATGAAGTTACCCGCTGGTAATTTGCAAAATCCGCAAACCATGGGGTAGAAGAATCAAGCTTAGAATTCACTATACCAAGTGTCTCGAGCGGAAATGTTTCGGTGATTTCCTTGGGCTCGTAAACACTTTGGTGAGGATCTTCCAAACGAGAGAGATGATCGGCCGCTAGATTCTCGGCTCCTTTTTTGTCAACGATGGTGTGATCAAATTCTTGAAGGAGGAGAATCCAACGAAGTAATCTTGGCTTAGCATCTTGCTTTGCCATGATATACTTAATAGCCGAATGGTCTGTATACACTATGCATTTCGTCAAGACGAGGTAAGGTCGGAACTTCTCAAATGCATACACCACGGCAAGGAACTCCTTTTTCGTTGTAGTGTATTTTAGTTGAGCCTCGGTCAATAGGCAAGAAGTGCTTATCATGACGTTGCCCCAAAACGGCCCCAATGGCGTAATCACTAGCATCACACATGAGCTCAAAGGGGAGGTTCCAATTAGGAGCAACAAGAATGGGAGCTTCGGTAAGTTTCCTCTTAAGGATTTCAAAGGCTCGTACACAATCTTCGTCAAAGACAAAACGTGCCTCTTTTTCAAGAAGGTGTGTAATGGGTCGAGAAATCTTTGAAAAATCCTTGATGAATCGACGATAAAAGCCCGTGTGGCCTAGGAAACTCCTAACTCCCTTGACGGTTTTGGGATGAGGTAATTTGGCGATGACGTCTACCTTAGCTTGATCTACCTCAATCCCCGCTTTCGAGACCTTGTGCCCTAAGACGATTCCACTCTTAACCATAAATGACACTTTTCCCAATTGAGCACAAGGTTGGTTTCCTCACAACGTTTCAACATTCTCTCAAGGTTCGACAAACACGAAGTGAACGAATTACCAAACACGGAAAAGTCATCCATGAAGACTTCCATCGTATTCTCGATCATATCATGAAAAATAGCCATCATGCACCTTTGAAAGGTTCCCGGTGCATTACAAAGTCCGAATGGCATTCTACGATAGGCAAACGTTCCATATGGACACGTAAACGTAGTTTTTTCTTGATCAAGAGGATCGATGGGAATTTGGAAGTAACTGGAAAAACCATCTAAAAAGCAATAGAAATCGTTTCCCGCAAGACGCTCCAACATTTGGTCCATGAAGGGCAAGGGAAAATGGTCTTTTCGAGTGGCTTCATTCAACTTTCGATAGTCAATGCACACTCTCCATCCGGTCACGAGTCTAGTGGGAATCAACTCGTTGGCATCGTTTGGCACAACGGTCATTCCTCCCTTTTTAGGGACACAATGAATAGGACTCACCCAAGGGCTATCAGAAATAGGGTAAATCATTCCCGCGTCAAGGAGTTTAAGGACCTCCTTTTTGATGACGTCGTGAATTTTGGGGTTCACCCTCCTTTGACTTTGGATTGTGGGCTTGAAATCCTCCTCCATTAAGATTTTGTGGGTACAAAATTTGGGTTCGATTCCCTTAATGTCGGATAACTTCCACGCAATTGCCCCTTTGTGGTCCTTAAGAATATCGACTAGTGCGGTTTTTTCATCATTCGAAAGATCCTTCGCAATAATAACCGGCAACTTGTCGTCCTCCTCCAAATAGACATATTCGAGGTGAGGAGGTAAATTTTTCAACTCAAGGATAGGTGGTTCCTCAAGTGAAGATTTGGGCTCGATACTCATAACCTCCTCGGGTGGAGGAAATGGGAAATCGTTGAGAAAATCCTTGATAATCGAGAAGTCCTCATCGTTGTCAAGGTCTTCGTTACAAGTACGTGGAACATTTCATTCTTCCAACGTAAAACCACCACCTTCGAAAGGAGTGAAGGTTGGTGTCGAATTATCAAGAATTGGATCTAACATAGTGGGATTGCCACTAGTTTCTTCATCACCAAACCCTAAAACTTCTTGTGAAAATTCCTCGCAAACCACGTCGATCATATCAACGAGATTTATGGTAGCAACGGAATAAACATGAGAAAGTTGAGAATTTTGAGTTGCGTTTATAACAAGTTCCTCGTCGTTGAAACGTAAGGTGATCTTTCTAGCATGCACATCAATTAAAGCCATAGACGTATCTAAAAACGAACTACCTAAAATGAGAGGAACTTGAGGATCCGTGGGGATATCAACAACGATAAAGTCTACGGGATAGTAGAACTTCCCCACTTTCACAAAAATGTCTTCCGCCAAACCACATGCACGAATCATGGAATGGTCGGCCAACTCGATAGACATTAGTGAAGGAGTAAGATTAGGAAGATTGAGCGACTTGAAGATTGCAAGTGGCATCAAATTAATGCTAGCACCAAGATCGGCCAAGGCATAGCATTCTTCCATATCTTGAATTGCACAAGGGATCAAAAATTTACCGGGATCACCAACTTTTTGAGGTATGCGATTAAGATAAACCGACGAACAACTAGACAATTGGTGCAATTTCTCCTTGTTGTTCAACATACTCTTTAAGTTAGCGGCAAATCGAGGCATCATGACCAAAGCATTGGCGAAACTCACATTAAGGTGCAACTCACGAAACATTTTCATAAAAAGCTCAAATTGGTAGTTGTCGCGCTCTTGTCGTTTCTCCTTCCTAAGTCTCGATGGGTAAGGCAAGGGTGGTGTGGGTTGGGGCATAGGCATAGCCTTTGGAATCTCGGGTTCCAATGTTGGTAATGGGTCGACCGTAGGTGTGGCATGAGCGGTACTTTGTGGGCTTGAGATATGCTCCTTTTCGACCACCACCTCGGGTTCTTCCTCAATTTCCTCCACCGTTGGAGTAATTGGTTGAGGAGTCAGTTCTTTAAGTGTCTTACCACTTCGTATGGTAATCACTTTCATCTCTCCCTTTGGGTTTGATACGGTGTTACTAGGAAGACCACTCGAAGTAGAGGCTTTGTTCCCCATGACGGCTTCTAAAATGGCATTAAGCTTAGCATCTTGACTATTAAACTTAAGATCTTGACTAGCGGCTTTTTGGTCAATTCTTTGTTCAAGCCTAGCATGACTTTGTTCAATCTTATTGTTTTGACCTCTAATTTGATTAGCAAAATCATTTTTCAACTCATTTCTCATGTTAAGATTCTCCTTCACAAAATTAGCCAATTCCTTGGTGTTTTTAGCCGTGTCCCTAGCTTGACTAGCCAATTGCTCTTGTATATTTTCCAAAATCTTATCATTTGCCGTGGCGTAATTCAAAAAGTCCATTGGAAGTTCTTTAGTGGAAACATTTTGAAGACCTTGACTTGTGTTTTGAAAATTACGGTTTTGGTTTTGATTTTGCAATTGGCTACTACTTCCTTGATTCCCATAGTTGTTATTACCCTTGAAATTGTTCCTTTGATTGCTTTGGTAACCAACTTGATTGTTTCGATAATTGTTAGCATTTTGATTTGGTGGAAAACCCGGTGGAGTCAATTGATTAGTGCGAGGAACTTGACCGTTTTGGTTATAAGTTCCCGCGGCCGCGAAGGCACTCGAAGTGTTACCATCGTTGGTAATGCACTCGGAATAATCGTGAGCTCCACCACCATACATACAAGAAACCTCAACCGCTTTAGCCGTAGCGGGAGTGGGTTGTTCACCAACTTTGAACTCAATTAACAATCCCTTAAGCTTATCAAAAATCTTGTTCTCCAAATTAGCCTCGATTTGGCAAGCATCAACGGTGTGTGACAATGAAGGCGAAGACGAAGTCTTACGAACACTCGACGTGCTACGAGGACTATAGACCTTAGACCTATTCTCAATGATTAACAATGCTTCCTCGACCGTCTTACACAAAAAATTACCACCCGCAGCGGCATTAAGATAATCACGCTCATGATCGTTCAAGCCATTGTAAAACGTGTCAATTTGATGCTAGTCGGAAAAACCATGATGAGGACATTCGTGCAACATTTCCTTAAACCTATTCCAAGCCGTTGAAAAACTCTCATTATACTCTTGTGAAAACTTTGAAATCTCGTTTTTCAAATGCGTAGTCTTAGAGGGCGGAAAAAATTGGTTCACGAATTTTGAAACGAGATCCTTCCACGTCAATATAGAATTGGGTGGCTCTTTCTCTAACCAAATTTTTGCGGGCCCCGCTAAGGAATACGGAAAAAGCATCATCTTAATCGAGTCGTTAGAGACGTCCTTAAACTTGCACGTGGCGGTGAGACGATTAAATTGGCGAATGTGGTTATGAGGGTTGTCCTTTTCATCACCTCGAAACTTGTTGTTTTGAATCATGGACAACAAACCCGTCTTAACCCCAAAATTCTCCGCAAGGATAGCGGGAATCACAATCGCTTCTCCATAACCCTCGGTGGGTGCTTGAAACAACTCCATCATAGTTCGATTAGCCATTGGTGCTTCTTTCACTACAATGGGTTCGTCAACAGGAGACTCCTCACTAGTAGGAGTGATTGATTTGTTTCTTCGTTTACGAGCACGTCTTGCTTTAGAGCGAGTTTGCATAAACGTCATGTACAACGAGAAGGTGAGCAAAGAAGATTCTTTTGGTGTTTTTACTTTTTCAATTTTTTTGTGGTTTTTGATTGTTTTTACTTTTTTGGGTTTTTGGAATGTATTAAGTAGACACAAATCTACAAATCTCCTCCTTAATCAAATCTCTCGATTAAAGAAGCCTCAAGGAATGAAAACGATCACGTGAAGTGAACACCTTCGATGACTTTAGAACGATGGTGGAACACCAAATCGTTCAAGAGGGTTTAATCAATAGAAACCAAGAAAATATATATGATACTTAAGTAATACTTTGGGCGGCAAAACCCTCGATTAGCTTTCAATTTCAAAATACGCACAAGCAAGCGGAGGAAACGAGGCGGCGCGAAGCACTTAAGAGCCTTTTTCCTTTAGGTCGTGAAATATAACCGCCTTATACCCACCTTATAGTTTGTATTTTTCAAAATCGAGCTTCACGAAAGTATTTATCTATTTTTGCCTTTTTCTTTGGTTTGAGATTCGAATACAATGATTGGGTAATGACCTCCCAATTCAAGGTTGTGATTTCTCACGTATTTGGAGTACTTGTAAATTTATTGTTCTACGTATACAATATAGTAATAGTATTCACAAAAAACGAAAAACCGATAATACGTATTAGTAGAGTGCTACTAATACAATTACTTTTATGGCTATATATAAAAACAACAATTGTTCAACCAAAACACAACACGCCTCCCCGGCAGCGGCGCCAAAATGATTGTAGCTTTTTGCAACCCTTTAGGAAAAGAGAGGCAAAGTAGTGGTAAGCGTTAAGTGTCGGTTTAGGAAAACCGAGCACTAATGACCAAATAAGTCCAAGTTCGTTTCCCAAGGAGGCAAGTGCGTTGTGTATTGAATTGATTTATGGTTTGTGATTATGTTGAAAAGAAAGAAATGGGATTAGAAGAGAAAGATGGTTACGAAAACGGATTAAACTAAGACGAAAAAGGCGATCACGCAAAACCGTAAATAGTGCAAAAATTAAAATTTTAACCTAAAAATTCCTAAAAATTACTAAAAATCCACAATAATATTCTAAGAGTTCACAAAAAATCCAAACTTGCTAAAACCTTTTAATTAATTAGATAATGACTTTTTAATGCTAATTAAAGCCCTAAAAATCACAATTAATTATTAAAAAGCGCTAAACAAGATCTTAAAGTTTGTAAACCTCAAAAATGACCTAATTAAGCTAAAAACTATTTTTTAAAATTATAAAACCAAATTAAACTATTTTTAAACACTTAAAATCTATTAAAATCAATTAAAACTTAAATTAATTCTAGAAAATAATTGAAAAGTCCTAAAAATATTTGGTAAGTGACAAAACTCCTAATTAAGTGACTACAATATAAGAAAAATGTAAAAATTTAAAAAATCAAACTTTCAATTTTTAATAATAAAATAATATTAAAATATTCAAAAAAATTCAAAGTTCATAAAAAAATTCTAAAAAATTACCAAAAATCTTAAATAATGTAACTAAGACAAAAATTCTATTAAAAGTTTCTAAAACCTATTTAATAATTTTATATTAAATTTTAAAGTTAGCTAAAAACCCTAAAATCCAATAAAATCAAAAATTAGACTTTTTGAAAACTAAAATAGTTGAAAACCTCAAAAATATAATTAGAAACCTAAAAACTATTTTTTCAGATTTTTAAAATGTTTTTTCCTATTTTTAAATTACTTTTCAAAATTTAAACTAAAAATAATCCTAGAAAATTAATTAAATAAGAGAAAAATAAACTTTTTGCACTAAAAAGTCCTTAAACTAAATAAAAACAAAGGAAAAATGATAACTTGGAAAAAGCCCTAAGGAATAAGCTGAAATCAGCTTAATATTAAGCTGATGGTTTTGATAAGCTACAAATTAAATGCCCTTAAATATCACACCTTATGATCATGTGACATAGAAAGTCACATAGATCACTGGTAAAACACTTCACTCCTGCACGACAGGTCGAGTGTTCGAGCCCAGGCTATGGAGGCTTTTTGCAAAACTTTTTTTTTTTACTTTAATTACTCAAAACCAGTACTTAAACTAACCCTAAACAAACTTTATCAAAGAACATAAGCTAGAATTAAGCCTAGAAAGTCAAAACAAGTGCCCAGGTTTGTACTTGTTTCTGATGAACACAAAAACGTATCTTCACATGTGCAGATTAGAAAAGAGGAGCTTGTTTTTGGTTTGTTGATGTTTTTGATGGACAAGAGGGCACCCCTACACTCAGTTGGAGTGTAGGGAGTCAATACAAACACAAATCAAGCAAGATTTATCACAAGAATCAAGCAAGATGCATATAAATGTTTCTGATAAGGCTATATGCAGGTCTGAGAGTATGTTGCTGATGCAATGTGCACACAAGTGAGATTCAAGGCCTTAAAACTTGCATACAATGACACCAAATAGCATTCAAGTGATAGCAATCCCTAAACAGACCTAAAATCTAGCAAACTTCACAAATTGGTGGATCAAATTCAACAAAACAAGCAGAAAAGGCAGTTTACTGATTTTATGCTATGTTCCAAACTTTTTCACACAACTTGTTTTAAAAACCACCCAGACTGAAAACAACTACTAGCATACAACCTATAACAACCCTAGGAGTAAGTCTAAAAAGATTTTACCCCAAAAACTTATCACCAATCCTGATTAAACACCAGATCCAAACACTCCTTTAAATTCTGAAAATCAACTTTTTCAAACAAAATCAAAGCAAATCCAAACCCAATTGATCCTAATCAATCTACACATGCATAATGACTCCAAATAAGCAATATTAAACCATAATAACAACACACAAGCAATTTTCACTCAAAATCATATAACACTGAAATATTTTTGAAAAATGGAAAAAAGGAACAAGGATGCTACCTTGTTGGGCCTACATCCAGGCCCAACAGTGACTGAAAAGTCACCTCCCACAAGCTGGTGGCTTATGCTGAACTTTGTTGAGATGCTGATGAAGTTTTGCTTAACAAAAATGGATGAAAATGGTTCTTGTTTTGAACCTGCTAAGAGAGAAAAAGGGAGTCTGTGTAAAAGCTAAGGGCAGACCCCTAGCTTATGGACAAAGCTAGAAGTGAGCTTTAGCTTATAAAGAAGACTGTGATAAGCTACAAAAATTGACCAAACAAATGGCTTATCTAAGCTTGGGTACCCACTACACTAGAACAAGCCATGGTTTCTTAGACATACACAAACTCAAACACCATCAAACTAACACATTTCATCACCATATTATCAGATTTGTATGAAAATTTAAAGTTTAAGAAAACCTTGAAATGAAACAGAAACTTTGAAAACTTAATAAACTTGCTGAAAATTAAACCAAACTTGAACAATGATCACTTAAATCAACTGAAATATAAGATGGAACTCGTTTTCATCACCAACACTTAACTTAATTTCTCATTCAGAATAGAAAGATTTACAAGGTTGTGAAAAAGGAAAACAAGAACAACTTTTTACTATGTCCTATAAGGCCTTTATATAGAGGCTTACACATGTTCTAGAACTGAAAGGAAACTAAAAACCCTAATGACATGAACTTCCTTTCTTGCCCTTGGAGATTCTTTGAAGATGCCAATTTTTGAATTTGGTCAAGTACCCATGTGAATTTCTTGGACTATTGTGGGAGTGCCAGTGGTGGAAAGAAGATCTTGGACGTCCATATTTCCTTTGGGAGCACGAAAATGCTAATGAGCGTTGATTTGTTGTCCTTAGTTTGTCTTCAAGCTTGGACGTAGGTCAGGGGAGGGTTGGAGAGACATGTGAGGATGAGGGTGACGTTTTTTGGGAGTGGGGATGGGATTAGGGTTAGGTTAATCAGTGATCTGGAAAGGATTAACCAAAACCCCTTTGTTTTAATTGATGTTCATCCTGGAAATTTTTAGGGTTTATGGGTGTTTAAGGGGGTGATTAATCTGAAAAGGGGATTAAAGTTTTTAAACTTTGTGTTTGGGAGGGAAGTTAATAAACTGATTAATTAAATCAGTTTAAAATGTGAGTGGAGGGTGACGTGGTGAAGGGGAGGGTGGTGATTGGTGGGTTGTTTAAGGTTGGTGACGTGGAGGCTTGTGAGTGGTGGGTACATCTTAGGTTGTCTGGGCAGTAATGGCCCCCAAGGTTTCTTGTTTTGTTCATATTGTAAATAACAGCCAAACTTTGTTTTCCCTTTGTAATAAGTTTGGAGTACTTGTCAAACTTGGCACAAGGGTTTATCAAAATTTGTATAAGGACCATTAATGCATATTTTGGATTCTTCAAGGGCATAACTTGTCAGGTCTTCATTCTTTAAGGTTATGACTTGTTTGTTGACTTCTTGGAGGACCAATATTGACAATTTAGTTTTGTTGAGGGACTAAATTTGCCAATTCTTCAAAGTTAAGGGTCCTTTTTGTAATTTTGACAAACTTTAGGGGCCAATCTTGTAATTATGAAGATACAAGGGTATAAAGTGTCAATTCTTCTATATTGGAGGACCCTTCTTTATAATTCTTTAATTCTTCAAGGGTTTTCTTTGGAAAATTCTTCATTAGGGCTTGGTTCGTCGTGCGGCTTCGTTTCCCGTGTTCGTTTTTGACTGATTCTTGTGATCTTTTGTCATTTTCTCAATATCCGTACCTAAAATACACAAGCAACAAACACAAGCATATATTTGGGTATTTTGATGATATTTAATGCATTTTAAGCCCTATTTGGACGATGAGACTATGTATAAAAGCAGTCTCATCAGTGAACAAGTGATGGAAGACAAGGGACCTATTATGTCCAGACAACCAAACCCTTACCATCCACTCCCAACACGCCACGTCACCTCCCACTTACCTCTCCACCAATCACAACCTTCCCCTACTCCACATCAGATTCCACCCACGTCTTAAATAAATAAACTTAAACTGGTTTAAGTTTTGGTGGCAAACATTTATTTAAAAACCCTTAATCCCCAAAACAGATTAAAACAACCCTTAATCACCCATAAACCCTAAAAATCCCAGGATGAACAAAGAGCAAATCAAAGGGTTTTTGTTAACTCTTTTCCAGATCACTAATCAACTTCATCCGCACCTAAACCCACACAAAAACCGTGACCAAGACACACCCATGTGTCTTGTGGGACCTTCCCCTGACCCGTCACTTTCTTCCCAACTTCAAAAAGAGACAAGATCAACAGCTCATAGTGAATTCGTGCTCCCAAAGGAAGAATGAATGATTATGATCACATAACAACAACTGGCATATCACATGATCCTTTTGACCAAAAATCAGTCAACAAGAATTCAAAGAATCAAGGGCTTTTCAGGAATTTCATGTATTTAGGGTTTTAGTATCTAGATTGTTCTATCAGTTGTATAAATAGGAGACGCATGTGTCCCTATTTACTTGTTCCAGTTTTAGCTTTCATCATTTGTAATTCCTTTTTATAGTTTATAAAAGTTGGTATTTGTGAGCAATTTAATTCCTTTTTATAGTTTATAAAAGTTTGGTGTGTGTTTGAAAGCTAGCTGAGTTCCAAAGATTTGTTAAGTTTTTATTGAGTTGTCAAAAAGCATTTTGAAAACGTTTTCAGAAAATCAGTAAGGTTTATTTGGAATTTGTTTCATAAGCTTTGGGAAACTCCTTTTGAGGAAGTGAAAACGGATTCAAAAGGGTAATCCAAGGCTGTTGTTAAGCATATTTCATGGTTTCAAGGTTTGAGGTTCTAAAAATTTGTTCAAGATTTGTTTAAAAATCTTTGGTTTTCTTTATACTTACTGTTATATAAGCTCATCATAAGCTGCTTGCAACAGCTTATGGTCAAGCTTATATAACTTGACTCTTCCTCTTGGTTTGAGTGGTGTTGTGCAGGGTTCCCAAGTCTAGCATCATACCCCTTAACCATTTATGTCCTATTTTTTTACCAAGTGAACACTACACCAGCAGCTCATTTAGTTCAGCACAAGCCCCAGCTTGTTTGGAGATGGCTATGCAGCCATTGTGGGGCCTGGATGTGGGTCCCACAAGGTAACACTCTTGTTCCTTGTTTGAGTTTTCAAAAAAATTGTGATTTATGAGATTGTATGAATTTGCATGAATTTGACTGAAAGTTGTTTAAGTGTGATTTTGTTGTTTGATATTGCTCAATTAGGGGTTGTATGCATGTTAGAAGTATTTGTAATCAGTTTGGTTTGATTTTGAATAGGTGTGCTTTGTTAAATTTCATACTCAGTAATTTAAGCGGTGTTTGGGAATACAGGATAAGCTCATATAAGCTACTGCAGTTTGCTTTAAAACTGGTTCAACTCACCCATTAGGTTAGTAATAGTTTGCATGTTAGTTTATATTCAGTTTGGTAGAGTTAAAATCAAGTTTGCATGATAAAAAGTGAAAACATAGCATAAAAACAGTCAATCATGTTTCTGCCAGTTTTTGTGTGATTTTGCCCTTCAAATCTTGCTAGCTGTTAGATACTTGTTCCACCTAGGGTTTGTAATAGCTTATATGTGATTTGGTTGGATTGTGTGCATAAATTGAAGCTTCAAATCTCATTTTTGTGCCAATTGAATCAGTCACTGTTCATCAGATACCATACTAGCCTTAATCAGTAACTTCTTGTGCAATTTTTGTGTGATTTCTGTGAAAGACTTGTTTTTTTTTATTGTTCAATTAACTTCCCACAACCCAACTGGTTGTGGGAGTGCCTTGTTGTCCAAAGAAATCCAAGCAAACAAGCTTTCCTAAGCTCTAAGGTCAACTGACCATTATTTTGCACTATCAGTGGGAACATAGTTCCCCCTGCTAATACACAAGTTAACTCTGCTCAGCATAAGGACAAAAACCAAGCACATGTCACTTTCAGAAAGTTGATTTTTTGTCTCTAGTGGGTTAAAACAAGAATTAGGGTTTCAAACCAATTTCTATATTTTTCTAATTTTATTTCTGATTTTTATGTTTAATAAGTTTTTAATTTACTGTTCATTTGCTATTTTTTAGGTTAAATTGCATTTTTTTAATACTTTTTAATATTTTGTTTTTGGCATTTAGTGTAAAAAATCATTATTTTTCAGTTTTGAAAATTTTATTAGACTTGGAAAAATAATTTAAGATTTTTAGTTCAAAAAGTTTTTACTATTCACTTTTTAATTATTTTTTAGAATTAAATTAGTTTAATTAGGGTTTTATTTTAAACTGTTTTTGTCTTTTAGTGAAAAATTTTATATTTTTCAAACTTTTTCATTTTTCTACTATTCTTTAGTATAATTTAGGATTTTTAAAAGTGTCAAATTATTTTGGCATTATTTTTTATTTTTTATAATTATTTTAGTTTAAAAATAGTTTTTAGTGTTTTAAAAATAGAAAAATACTTTTTAAAAATTAGGAAAAATACTTTTTAGTCTTTAGATAATATAAATAAGTTATTAGTTTAATAAAATAATATTTTGGACATTTTGATTAATTATATTTAATTTTAGGGCTTTAATTAGCATTTAAAATTGAATATTTAATTAATAAAAGGTTTTAAAATATTTTTATTGGATTTTTATTCTTATTTATATTATTTTTGATTTACTTTTAGCTTTTATTTAATTTTTAAGTTTAAAATTTTTAATTTGTAGCTTTTTTTTACGGTTTTACGTGAACGCCTTTTTCGTCTTAGCTCAATCCGTCTACGTAACCGTCATTCTCTTCTCGTCTCATTTCTATTTTCTTTCTTTCTCAATCATATAATCATAAATCAAAATAAATTCATTACACAACGCACTAGCCTCCTCGAGAACGAACTCACTCATTTTTAGGGTCATTTACACACGGTTTTCCTAAATCGTCGTGCTTACTTACCCTATATTTTAGGTGCTTGTTTTTCCTAAAGCAAGTGTCTAATTTTACATCAAAACTTCTCATGGAAAAACAGCCCTATGACACCAACAAATCTTCTCCTTGGATGTTAGAATCACCTCCAATCTTCAAAGCTTCAAAGTAGCATCATCATGTGTATGAGTAACACATGATTTTATGGCTAACATAGATCAAATGAGGGTTGTTTTTGATGATGGTTGGACGAATTTTAGAGAGATGAGAGAGTTTGGTGAGTGGTTTGCATGAGTTGCTAAGTGTAAATGGTATGAATGAAGTGGTTTTGGTGGTTTTGTGCTAAGTTAGCTTACATGTTAAGCTTATGCTAACATGTGTTAGCTTTCTAGCTAAAAGGGTGCCACATCTTATGATGTGGTGTCCTCTTTTGGCCATCTCTTTTGAGTGGGGTGGGATAAACTTGTTTTGTACCATCCCACTAATTTACGGGTATTCTTCGATTCTAGTTTCCTCGATTTGCGTGCCCTCGGGTCGTTTTACGAAAAATGTTTTTATAAATTATGAATCAACGGCACAAAACGAATCTAATAAAAATTGTCTCATCAAAAACGGAGTTCGAAAACGTAAATACGTAATCCTAAGGTTTCCGGTTTAGTCGTAAAGGACGTTAAATTAAAATCGTAAGTCCTAATCTCTTCTCGTAAATTTGTGAGTTTATGAACCAACTCAAAATTAAAATCCCAAAATAATATTCACGGATAAATTAATTTCCTGAAATGTCGGACTGTCACCAAAACGGTGTATGTAAACGTAAGCACGTAACGTAGAATCCTCCGGTTTAGACGTAGTCGATGCTACTTCAAGACGTAAATCCAAATTTCTTCCCAGAAATAAGTGAGTTCATAATATAACATTAAAATAATGTTTTTAAATAATATTTGAGAATAAAATATAAACCATAAATTGACGGATTGTCACAGAATCTATGGAATGACTTAAAGGTACATTTGTAAAGTCTATAAAGGTTCAGGAAAGACTACATATACTAAATTTTCTAAATAGGAGCAAATTGACTAATACGTAAGGATAAAGGCCTATTAGTAGGTATATTCAGAGTATTTTGTAGAGACATGTAATTGGTGCTTTGGTTTACTTTGTTTGGCAATAACTAAACTTGAGAAAATTCCAGTTTTAAAGTAGGACAGCTAAGGAGCTGTGTGGGATTATAAGATAAAATGTGAGGCTTATATTGTTGAGTTTGAAGATCAGAAGTTCAAGGCAAGATTTGGAGGTTGCTTAGCTCTAGGAATTTGCTATGATGAAATGTAATGGTGGAAGAATTTTAGTTTTTGTCTTAATGGGTAATATGTTTTATTGGTGCGCTGATAAGGGGTGTTTAGGTGAAGCCTTGAGTGGTGGGAAATATTGGCTCTTGGATTTTATCGCTTTGATTGGTACCCTAGTGCCCTTGGCCAAACTACTTGGTTTACCTTTTATTGTAATTGTTCTTGATATCTTAACTGTAACACCCCCAAATATTCATATTTCGAATCAGAGGAAGAGTCGTTGGTGTTATGGGATAGCACATTACTCAAATCATAGACAACGCTTGAAAATCGCGTCGTTTAATAATAAAGCGTTTTCCATTCATAAATATCAAATTACATAGGTCCATAGGTCTAAATATGTCTTACAAATTTACAAAGCATTTGAATGGAAATTTTTATTTAAATGTTGTTAGCCCTAAAATGCGAGCGCCATTTACGGAATTACATTTTATTCATATAGGCAAAACGTGAAGGGACTACTATTGACATGTTGTCAAAGTGACCTCTTGTCTAGCCTATATATACCCCTCCATACTTCCATGGAGGGGTGAGGCTTTTCATTCTTTGTGTATTTCACTTCTCTCTCTAAATACACACACTACATTCAGGCTTTACTTTCTCTCTCTAAAATGTCTAAACATTACTTTTATCCTCCCCGACCTCCGGATCACCCTCTTGTTAGCTTGAATCTTATGATGTTAACAAATGCGGGCCATAAACTCTTGTCAGCTTCTCGAGAATTACCTTCAAGTACCTAAGATAAAACATGTTAAAAGTCAGCGAAACGCCGAGTGAATCCATAGAGTTTATTAAAAACCATAAATATATCACCGGTATATAATCATTACCGAAAAACATTTTAAGCAATTCTTGGTCGTAGACCATAATATAGGCCAAAAACATTTTGTACGAATCATTGTCGTAACAGCACCATTCAATACGTTTTATAACGTTGTTTATAGAATAATAAAAACCTTTATATAAAACAGTTATGTAAAACCAAAACACGGGTAATAATAAATAAGACCCCATATTGCTAGTCAGGCAATATAATATAATTCAAATCATATATCATACATTATTCCTGAGACCGCAGCCTTAGAGTTACCATTATCATTATTATTATTGGATTATTATAAGCCGCATGACATTGTTACCTTTCTATAATATATATCGGGTAGCTAGCCTGGAACTCATTCGCCCATTTAAAACAGCGTGTCGTCACAATAATAACGCTTAATATACCACTCACATACATAAATTCGCTTGCCAATTAATGTGACACAATGGGGATCAGCCGTCAAGACGCGAACTGGGGTGATCTTCCCCAAATAGTACTATTATATGCATAAGCGTTTACCCACTCCCGGTAGTTCACAATTCATGCTAATGGGACTTATAGTGACATAATCTAACTAATAGTAATCCATTTCAATCATTCATTGGGTCATCCAAGCAATCGGGTCCATATCAATAAGCATACAATCAGCACCACTTGTGTTCTATTTTTATTAAAACTAGCATGTTATCTCCCTCGCGGGTTTATAAAACATTTCATAAAACATTCAAAAGAGTGCGAGGCTATGAACTCACATTGGTTGGGAAAGGCGGGTTATCGGCAATTAGGATGTACGTCGTGTGCCTCTATCACGAGAAACCTAAACAAATAATACTCGATCTTAGACTATGTCGAGTAATATTTATAAAAATTGTTATGTATATGTAATGATGTCATAAAACATGATGATCAAGTGAGATTTTATCACCTTATACAACATTATTAGTTGTTAAGTATATTGTTAACTTAGTCTTATTATACTAGTTTTAGCCCATGTATATGTTAAAGCCCAATAGGCCCAATAAAAGTCCAATAAGCTTTATTAGTCCATTTATACTTTTAGGACCATGCCTCTACTCAAATGTTGGGCCCAAGTGGGTTAAGCCCATGACCGAGTCCAATAATGCTAGATCAAACTTGTTTGGCCTAGTGGTCCAATATGGCTAATTTAGCCCATTATGGTCCATAAGTTACAAGGCTTGGTTTTGTCGATTTTTACTTGTCAAATGTGTTTACATATCAATATATGTTCTATAAAATTGTTACATTAGACGGGTCCGACCATCTAAGTTTTATTTGGTGAAAACGCCATCCTTTCGATTTTAGCCGAAAAGACGTAAAATTTATATATAGTTTGTAGTTTAGAAAACATTTTAGTTTAATTTTTATAAAATGTAATATTTATTTATTATAGTATATAAACTTATTTTATAATAGTTATTATCATTTATTAACTTTTATATACTTATTCTATATAGTATTTTACTTCAAGTGGCATTTTAATAATATATATTTTAAAGTCAAATCTGATGTAAAATTTCAAGTCCACCATTTTGATTATATCTTGAGTTCTACAAGGAGTTGAAACCCTAAATTTTTACTGTATAAACTACATGATATGTGCTACAAATAACTCTCCTATATCTCCTTCTCAAACAGATTCTAAATATTTGTTTTAATTCGTCTAAAATAGACCATCCAGATTAGTACCTTAAAAGTGTTTTAGCCATATCTTGGTCGTTTTTAACATTCCATTGAGTGGCCAGTTCACCACTTATGTAAAAATCAACAATCTATCTTTATATCAATTAATCTAAGCCATTTAATCAAGTGACAATATTGAAACCTACTGTTTTAAACAGCATATATGATTAGTCAAGATTTTAACAACTTTTACTTGTAGTTTTGGCCTTTTTAACCTAATCTAGTGACACAAAATCCCCACACAATATATTGATCATTATTCATCATCATCATACATATACATTTTGAAGTAAATATACAATAACTTTTACAAAAATAATAGGCTGATAGAAAGAAGACGATCTTTATACCAACCAAGATGATGAAAAGGTTGAGGTTTTGATGAACAAGGCTTGGTTTTTGTAACCAAATCTTTAGCTTAGCAAGACCACTTTTTGAGACCTTCAATTGTATGGACACCTTCTTGAAATCAGCCCTAAACCTCCATAAAAACTCCTTTTCACATGTTATAATCACCTCCAATCTTCATCTTTTTAAGTAGGCTTCAACATATGTTGATTATTAATAAAGTTTATGGTTAAATTTTGATGGAGATGGTGATTTGGGTGGTGATGTTGGACGGAAAGAGAGGGAGAGGAAGAGAGATTGGAAAAAAAAATCTAAGTTTGCATGTATGTGAAAAGTGTGAAGGAGAAGCTAGGGTTTTGGTGCATTTGCAAGTCATGGGACAAGTGTCCTACACTTTAGTAAATTTTTGACAACAAAGGGGTGTCACCCTTGGTTTAGTCCGCCCATAGTTAGGGTGAGACAAGTGTAAACTTGTTCCATCCCTTACTAATTTACGGGTACTCCTCGATTCTAGTTTCCTCGATTTGCGTACCCTCGGGTCGATTTACGAAAAACATTTTTATAAATTATGAAACTACGGCACAAAACGATTATACTAAAAATTGTCTCATCAAAAACGGGGTTCAAAAGTGTAAATACGTAAACCTAGGGTTTCTGGTTTAATCGTAAGAGACGTTAAATTATGCACGTAAGCCCTAATTTCATCTCGTAAATTTGTGAGTTTATGAACCAACAGAAACTAAAATTTCAAAATAATATACGAGAATAAACTTACTACTTGAAATGTCAGAATGTCCCAAACACGGAGTATGTAAACGTAAACCTGTAACATAGAGTTCTCCGGTTTAGACGTAGACGATGCTAATTTAAGTAGTAAACCCCAATTTCTTCCCAAAAATGAGTGAGTTCATAATCTAACAATAAAATAATGATTATAAATAATACTTGAGAATAAAATAATGACCTCAAATTGACGGATTGTGACAACAGTTCCCCCTAAAGAGGATCTTTGTCCTCAAAGATCAATTCATCTTACTACTCGCTTCTTATAGAGTCAAAGACACGTGGGTATTTCCTCCACATTCGGTCTTTTCTCTCAAGTGTAATTCATTACAATAAGAGTGTTTCATCAAACATAACTATGGGAATACGATCATGCTTAAGTTTCCTTACTTTCTCTTTCCATGATGTCCATGGGTTTTCGATGATGGCAACTTTTCGCTGACCCAAACTTCATTAAGAAATAATCAGATTTTCACTTGATAGACATTTTATCAAGTTCGATATACGGAACATATTTCATGCAGCCCTTAAAGTCCTAGGGTAGTCTAGCTTATATGCCTCACTGACCAGCTCTTTACATTATCTCAATTTGTCCCATACAACGAGGACTTAACTTCCCACGATCTTTCAGATCATCAATTCACCTTTCCACCATGAAAATTCTCGGCATAGCTTTGCTACCCATCCTGCAATTCAAGATCTACATCTCACATTCACATAACCTCCTGTCCACTACCGGTAGTCAATAATCATTTCCTAATTTCCACAATCATTTCAGGTCTCGCGGGTCGGGTATCTTCATCCCAGCTCCCACCTACAGGTGATATTAAATTTTTCTTTATATAGGTCCTCGCAAGGTTCGGTCTCAATCCTAATGCGATAATTATCAATGATAATCTCTACAAAGGAAAGTGATTATCCTGTTCATTACCAAAGGTCAATCATTCAAACATAAAACAAGACTTCTAGTGTTTGTATCGTTATTTACCTTGTCCATCCGATTGTGGGTGGTAAGTAGTACTCTTATCAAGATTCGTTCCCAATGACTTCTGAAGGAATCTCCATAAATTCTATGCGAAGCGAAGATCTTGATGGAGATGATCGATACAGGCACACCATGTTTACACAGCTCCTTTAAATACAAAAGAGTCAACTTCTCCATCGAAAACCTATCATTAACGGGAATGATATGAGCAGATTTGGTCAGTCTGTAGACGATGACCCAAATCGAATCAAATCCATATGATGACCTTGGAAGATTTGTGATAAATCCATGGTGATTCTATCCCACTTCCAAACAAGAATAATAAGCTGTAGAAGTAATCCTGATGGATTTTGGCATTCAGCCTTGACCTTCGTAAAAGTTAGATATTTACTAACGTATGTGGCGATGTCTACTTTCATATTTGGCCATCAGTATAACTTCTTTAGATAAAGATACACTTTATCAGAAATGGCATGAATAGAATACTTAAACTTATGAGATTCCAACATGACTAAATCTCGAAATCCTTCATATTTAGGCAATCACAAACGACCTTTTAACACTTAATGCCATCGGCTCCCATCTCTAATGGTTCTCATTAGCCGCGAAACCCTTCATCATCTATATTATCCTTCTTACAAGCATCGGCTATTTCTACATTGCTCAAGCAAATTATTCTGCACGGTCATTACTAAGGAACACATCCTAATTAGTTCTTTATCCCTTCTACATAATGTGTCAGCAACTACATTCACCTTCCCCCATGAAATAAATATCATGACCAAAATCACTCAGAAATTCTTTCTTCATATTTTCTAAGTTTTAGTTTCGTCTCAGCTATTATCTTTATTAGTTTTGCCCAGTCCGACGTTTAAAGCGTCGATAAATATTACAAGTAATTAAATAATAAATATTTAATTTATGAAACGTAAACGTAAAAAATTATAAATTTCTCAGTTCGTCCAATTAAAGAAAAATGTTCAAAATAAATTTGAATTTAATTAACACGATCTTCGTTGATTTATCAAAAATAATTAACAAGATCCGTAAATGTTCGAAAAATCTTTGTTTAAACTTTGTTCAAAATTTTCTTAGTTGAAGAGAAAAAACTGCCGCTCCAAATTCCAAGTCATGGGTTATATGGTTTCCTTAATTCCTCCTAGGTTGTCTTGAGGTATACACAAACATCCACTCCTAAGGGAGTTTAGTTAAATGATCTGGGTATGAGGGAATAATTCCTTAATAATCATTCGATAAACATCTGTCAAACCCAAACATCTTCGCACTTCCTTTTTGGTATAACCCAAAGCCTTAATGGCTCCGATCTTTGAAGAGTCAACATAGGTTCCACTACGATTTATCACATGGTCAAACAATGTAAGGGATCAAGCCTAACATCCCACTTTAAATATTTAACGCACATTGTTTCACACCTCAGCTAGATCAAGGTAGTCTAAAAATGATTACTAAGCTCCTTCTCATTCTTCGAAATAACCAGATGGTCCTTAATGATCACAAGCATGAACTTATCAAAATACAGCTTACACACGCGATTCATCAAATTCATGAATGCGACCAGTACGTTGGTCAATCCAAACGACATCACATGAAACTCATAATGTTCATGACGAGTTCTGGATGTAGTGATTGGAATAGATAATCTTCTTTGCGGACGTGAATTTGATGATAACCATGTCGTAGATCAAATTTTTGAATATACTCTAGAACCTTGTAAATGATCGAATAAATCTTTCATCTTGGGTAATGGATATCAATTTTTATCGTCAATTTATTCAGTTCACGGTAATCAATAAATATAAGGAATGATAACACCATAGCTCTTCATGATGACGAGCTCGGTAGAATAAAAGCTTTCTCTGACAACTCTCTCAGTTGCACGGTAATTCTTTTGATTCAGATGGTGCTGACGTATAGTGCACATGCCACAGGTGCAGCACCGGGAATATAATCAATACCAAATTCAACTTGCCTTAATGGTGGAAGTCTAGGTAATTCATCAGCAAATACCTCAGAAAGTCTTAGATAACAGGAACTTCTTTTAATAAATTCACCTTAGGTTCTTTCTAGATTACAAGATCTATGACAAGTTCACAACCATCCATGGTATCATTTCAAGCCTAAATGCAGGATACGGTCACCCATCGGGAATTACTTAGATCACCTTTGATAATCAACATCTTATCTTTTAGAGGAATTCTACTCGAGTTCCGATCAATTAAGACAATGACATCATGTCATAATCAACCAATCCATTCTAATGGCACTACCAATCTTCCAGTTTCATTACCGTTGATACGATGAGAACTTCTCAAAAGACTAAGAATAACTCGTAACCCTTCACAAAATCAAGATATCTGGAGACAAGACTAACATTAAAAGAGTAAGGTCAACGCATGATTTACGCTAGAGAATTTCAAATCAGATAAGGACGAAAATATTAACGAACATGAATATATTCCATGTTTTCATGATTTATTCACGCATTCCAAGGCACTTGGGATCGTTACTCACGTTACTCAAAGGTAGTCTATTTTAAAAGAAAATATAGGAATGTTGAAACTCCAAGCCGGATATCAACAACCGAAAAATAGAAAATTTTCCAAGGAATCTTATCATGAAAGAATTGAACAAGAAGGGGATTTTAATTGTCAAATAAGACAATATCCACAGATGAGTAAATTCGATTCGGAAAAAAAATGGTACGGGCACATATGTAGGTTTCCCTAACAATATGTTCCTATTTTTGCACTTCTTGCAGATCTCATAAAAATTTAATCTTTCACATTTACAAAGAAAAATGTAGTGGTTATTAACAATTTCATGGTGACTACTAATCAGCCTTGCATGGTCCGTTCCAAATTGTACGTAGGCACGCTTATATGTACAACTTAGGATTAACGATGCAATACTCAGTTCGTCAAAATTTTGTCATCATGTTTAAAATATATATTCATGTTTAATGATGGAATAAAAATAAAAATGATTTTATCGAAATGTTCATCATCATGAAATCATTTCCATTTACAAGATGTTTAATAAAAACTTTATTTCAACAATAATTACTAATAGTACCGATTTAGATAACTCATATGAAAATAAGAATTTCATACTTTCCCCAGATGGTATTGTATTACTTATAAAAACAATGAGTGATCTGCAAAAGGGTGATGAAGAGTTGTTCACCAAGAACTAATTACGATATGATAGGAAATGAGCTTAGCCAAAAAATCATGAGGTTCATGACATCGATGGCACTCAGGAATACGAAAGAATAATCTACAACGCAACTCAAATCGAGATGAGTACTCGTTCAATGGTTGCATCACTAATGCGAACATTAGGAAGAAGCAAGAAGAGATAGATAACATCGATACATGTAAAGTTTAGCAATCGAAGATAGTCTTTTCATTAATCACAAACTAGTCAAAAGTTGTATCGTCACACATTACATGTCATCATGTAATGTTATACAATTCCAAGGACTCGTCCTAACCACTGATATCTCAGTTAAGTTAGTGATTTTAAAAGATACTACAATGAATACTAATCTACAAGAGTCATTAGGTGTTCTACATGTCCCGGAAGATCCATCGGTCCCAATTCATAAGAAGATTTCTTCAATTTATTTCATGGATCCTAGGCATCTTCGTCATTGGACAATGGCCTAGGAACAACCCTTAACACGAACCAACAATCATTTAAAACCTTATAATTCAACCACAGGACTCAACGACTTCCTCTTAACAATCTAGTATTCCATACGAATTAAATTTGACTTTATTCAAGTTTTAACCAACTTATACTCAATGCGACATTCTACCTCATTCTCCAATACTTTTAACCTTATTCTTAGACCTTGAAAGGGCAATAAAAGCTCGACATGAACAACACTTAATTTCCAATTCTATAGCTCTTATATCAATAATTATCAAATGAGTCACGAGTAGGAAATGACTCACACATTCAATTAGACTTCTCGGAAAGGTACAAGTGGCATGAGGATTTTGGGTAAAGGTTCCAATGACAGCCTCAAGTGAAACATTTACCCTTTACGATTTGAAATTTAAGAATTGGGTGACACCGAATCAGATGACACATTTCTAGGTGGTGAGGTTTTGTCAAACTACACTCTATAAGAAAAGATCGGCATGACATCGATATCAAATTTAATCTCGACAATTCATCTTCAATGTCACAATCATTTAATATCAACATTGCCACGAATATCAACCATTTCATTATGATCATAAACATCCACAACTTGGCTTAGATCTGGAATAGCTAGATTTCCTACAGGAATAGCTTCGATTGATTCGCTATAAGAGTTAGGGGTTCTTGTGACAATCTACGTCGTAGGAATATCTCGTATAAGTATTAGAATAATAATCAAACAATCATGTAATCATGTAATCAAATTACAATATATATATATATATATATAATCCAAGTTATATATATATATTAAAATAACACTTATCAATCTGGCCTTGTCGGTAACTTGGGAATTCTTCGGCACCGTTATAGTCAAAATATTTTTAAACATTTTACTCAAAATATTTATTTAAAAATATTTATGGTTAAAAGATTTTTGAAATGTTTTATTCAAAACCTTGGTTTTAAAAATCTTTCGTTCTCTATAACGAGAGCTCTGGTACCAAACTGTAACACCCCCAAATATTCATATTTCGAATCAGCGGAAGAGTCGTTGGTGTTACGGGATAACACATTACTCAAATCATATACAATGCTGAAAATCGCGTCGTTTAATAATAAAGCATTTTCTATCCATAAATATCAAATTACATAGGTCCTCAGGTCTAAATATGTCTTACAAATTTACAAAGCATTTGAATGAAAAAATTTATTTAAATGCGGGCCATAAACTCTTGTCATCTTCCCGACAATTACCTTCAAGTACCTAAGATAAAACATGTTAAAAGTCAGCGAAATGCCGAGTGAATCCATAGAGTTTATTAAAAACCATTAATATATCACCGGTATATAATCATTACCGAAAAACATTTTAAGCAATTCTTGGTCGTAGACCATAATACAGGCCAAAAACATTTTGTACGAATCATTGTCCTAACAGCACCATTCAATACGTTTTATAACGTTGTTTATAGAATAATAAAAACCGTTATATAAAACAGTATGTAAAACCAGAACACGGGTAATAATATATAAGACCCCATATTGCTAGTCAGGCAATATATTATAATTCAAATCATATATCATACACTATTCCTAAGACCACAGCCTTAGTGTTACCATTATCATTATTATTATTGGATTATTATAAGCCGCATAACATTGTTACCTTTCTATAATATATATCGGGTAGCTAGCCCGAAACTCATTCGCCCATTTAAAACAGCGTGTCATCACAATAATCACGCTAAATATACTACTCTCATACATAAATTCGCTTGCCAATCAATGTGACACAACGGGGATCAGCCGTCAAGACGCGAACTGGGGTGATCTTCCCCAAATAGTACTATTATATGCATAAGCGTCTACCTACTCCCGCTAGTTCACAATTCATGCTAATGGGACTTACAGTGACATAATCTAACTAATAATAATCTATTTTAATCATTCAATGGGTTATCCAAGCAATCGGGTCCTTATCAATAAGCATACAATCAGGACCACTTGTGTTCTATTTTTATTAAAACTAGCATTTTATCTCCCTCGCGGGTTTATAAAACATTTCATAAAACACTTAAAAGAGTGTGAGGCTATGAACTCACATTGGTTGGGAAAGGTGGGTTATCGACAATTAAGATGTACGGCGCGTGCCTGGATCACGAGAAACCTAAACAAATAATACTCGATCATAGACTATGTCGAGTAATATTTATAAAAATTGTTATGTATATGTCATGATGTCATAAACATGATGATAAAGTGGGATTTTATCACCTTATACAACATTATTAGTTGTTAAGTATATTGTTAACTTAGTCTTATTATACTAGTTTTAGCCCATGTATATGTTAAAGCCCAATAGGCCTAATGAAAGTCCAATAAGTTTTATTAGTCCATTTATACTTTTAGGACCAGGTCTCTACTAAAATATTGGGCGCAAGTGGGTTAAGCCCATGAGCAAGTCCAATAATGCTAGATCAAACTAGTTGGACCAAGTGGTCCAATATGGCTAATTTAGCCCATTATGGTCCATAAGTTACAACGCTTGGTTTTGTCAATTTTTACTTGTAAAATGTGTTTACATATCAATATATGTTCTATAAAAATGTTAAATTAGACGGGTCCGACGTATCTAGGTTTAATTTGGCGAAAACGCCATCCTTTCGGTTTTAGCCGAAAAGACGTAAAATTTATATATAGTTTGTAGTTTAGAAAACATTTGAGTTTTATTTTTATAAAATGTAATATTTATTTATTATAGTATATAAACTTATTTTATAATAGTCATTATCATTTATTAACTTTTATATACTTATTTTTTATAGTATTTTACTTCAAGTGGTATTTTAATCTACTACCTATATAAAGCATGGTTTTGACAAATATGATCTTGGCCCAAAAAATCAGAAAAAATGACACCTGTAAATAACAAAATAATCGACGGCTTAGAATTAATTGTACACAAAAACATCTTCAAACAAAAATAAAAAAATCCGGATTTTTGAATATTGGATTAATCTTAAATCTGACCAAATCGATTTTTTATGTTTGAGATACAAAAAAAATTGAAATCACAACAAAAATACTAAAATGGATGGTGTTTGGGAAATCTTTAAGCAAGTTGTTTTTTCTTTTATCATATTTGTTACTGTACCTTATCAATTTTAACCATAATGAAGGATGTTTGATGTTTGGGAAAACAAAAGAAACTGGCTGACTGAAATTAGATAATGGATTGTGGTAACATTTATCTTTTGATTTTCCTTCTTTTTTATTTTTTTAATTTTCATTATCCAAAAGGATGATTGTGTGAAAAATGTGTGACTCGAATGCTTCAAACCTGTATACAATGTAAACTTATAATGATCGAACATATCTTTATTTGATTGTTGCCTTGATAAAGTCGACCATGCTTTTGGTATTGCATTTTATAAGTTATTATGTTCGCAATAGTTTGACATGATACTTATGCTACAACTTTCAAGAACCGTCATAGCTGTTTATGTCTACGTTTTTTGGAACAGTTTCGTAGTGCGTTTTATATGTCGATGTCTTTGTTTGTGGCTTTTGAATTTTATATTTGTAACGGTTTATCAAGATACAAACTCAATATGTAAGGAACCATCAAAAGTCCATAGAATAAGATGTGTTGCTATCATCTAAGAAAAAATAGTTTCAAATGGCAGTAAATGATGGTTTCAGTATTTCAGGGGACATGTTTGGTTCAACTCAGTATTTTAGGACTAATTGTCGTGAATTTCTCCTTCGTGTCTCATAGATGAAAATATATAATGAGTTAGCCATCTGAACTTTCATTTCTTTGGCTACTTGATAGATAAGCCTAATTTTATTTAGGTAGTAGATTTCGAGTACGATGTAAAAAAATTTCATAAGCAAGAATTTTAAAACAACAGTTCTTATTGACTAATTTATGTCAGCTGATAATATTTATGGGTTATTTTTATTTGCCTCTACATGTGGTTCAACATCCTTGGATGACTATAAATGATTTGAACTAGCCAGTAGCCAAGCTTCATTGTTTTAGCTATTCTCACGTCTTCACTATCATATCTATAACATTTCTTAGCAAGACTCTAAAACATTGTATAACTTTGTGAAAAAATTTATTTGTGGCATTCATTAGTCTTCTATGACTATGTTTGTTTTTGTTACAACTTAATAGCTTCATCAATCACTATATCTTAATATCTTTATTATTGTTCACCTTGTGTTTTCATAATAGTGAGGATGGAGAATACTCGAGAGCTGATGGAAAATCAGTCAAGGAAATTATCAAGTAGATTCATATTACTTTCAAGGTTATTACTTATTTGCAAATAATTATCTTACCCACACCCACTTGATCGGCCAGTTGGGCGTTAGAGGCGAAGTACAAACAAGTTGACCCATTTACCTATGAATGTGTAAAACTAGCCACTTTTGTATCTGAATATCTACACAAGTTCATCCATTTACCTATGAACGGGTCAAACTTACCACTTTTGTATCTAGATCTCTTTTGGCACTTCACGTACATGTATGTTGGGTTAAAGAAGTCTTTAAATTGTTTTTTCGGACTTTGTCTCAGCTTTAAAAGCATCGGGGTCATCAAGTATGTATGACGAACATGATGGGAGCAAAAGGGGTGTTGTGGAGAAAGTTAAAGTGAGCATCCAACTTACACCTTGCAAATGGACGAGGCATTTGGGTTTGATAGGAATTTAAAAAGGGCAATTTTATAAGTATGCTTACTTATTGAAACTCATTAAATTATGATAAATATTTGTATCTTTCATAGAATTTAAATAAATAGTATATGGGGTGTATTTTTCTCATGATGGTAATTTTTTTGAAATTAAGCCTTTAACCAATTGTTTTGTTTCTTTCTTGACAGTTGAATGTTGGACTAAATGGCGAGCTCATCAAGCCCATATATGAATCAAAGAAACAAGAAAAGAAAGGTATTATATTCTATTGATTTTAACTCTTTCATAAACTTGAATTAAAGAATTTTAGGTTTAATGTTTTTGATATCATATGTTTGATATTTGTATTGTCATGATTTAATTGTCATGCTCTTAAAAAAGAAGGATATTGTTTTTGGAATAAGCGATAAAGAAATCAAGGTCATTGAGGTACGTATTTAACCAACAATGTTGGTTTCGGTATTGTATTTTGAGGAGAAGCTTGAATCATTTTTTGTAGTAACAAAAAGGTAATCGCAATAGAAAATTGAGCTTATTGGCAATGCATGTTCAGATTCTTCTTGAGCATATACCACGACTGTCTGGTGACACCCGTAGATTGATTTTTACTAACTTTCTCGAATTAATAGGTTACCATATTTTATCCTTCTCTTTAAAGGTATGTAGCGATGGATGTATCGTATCAAACATGAAGATGATTTATTCTTTAAAGAAATTATTTTTATCCCACGTTTTTTACAGGATGCTTGATGGAAAGAATGGAGAGATATATCATGCGGGGGATATACGAGCATAACATGTGACATCTACCTTTTCATGACAAAAGGCCTCTTGAGCATGTTTTACATGTATGAACATGGCCTTATTTTAAGTTTTAATATTATACTCGTTTTAACGTTATTATATAAAAAAATTACTACTATTATCTTTCAAAAATATTTTTGAAGCTAGCCGTCCATCGGGCGGGCCTTGAAGCTAGTAATATATACTTTAAAGTCAAATCTGATGTAAAATTTTAAGTCCACCATTTTGATCATATCTTGAGTTCTACAAGGAGTTGAAACCCCAAATTTTTACTGTATATACTAAATGATATGTGCTACAAATAACTCTTCTATAGCTCCTTCTCAAACAGCTTCTAAATATTTGTTTTTATTCGTCAAAACATACCAGCCAGATTAGTACCTCAAAAGTGTTTTGGCCATATCTTGGTCATTTTTAACATTCCATTGAGTGACTAATTCACCACTTGTGTAAAAATAAATTATATATCTTTATATCAATTAATCTAAGCCATTTAACCAAGTAAAAATATTGAAACCTACTGTTTTAAATAGCCTATATGATTAGTCAAGATTTTAACAACTTTTACTTGTAGTTTTGGCCTTTTTAACCTAATCTAGTGACACAAAATCCCCATACAATATATTGATCATCATACATATAAATTTTAAAGTAAATATACAAGAAATTTTACAATAATAATAGGGTGATAGAAAGAATTTGATCTTTATACCAACCAAGATGATAAAAAGGTTGAGGTTTTGATGAACAAGGCTTGGTTTTTGTAACCAAATCTTTAGCTTAGCAAGACCATTTTTGAGACCTTCAATTGTATAGACACCTTCTTGAAATCAGCCCTAAACCTCCATAAAGACTCTTTTTCACATGTTATAATTACCTCCAATCTTCATCTTTTTAAGTAGGCTTCAACATATGTTTTTATTAATAAAGTTTATGGTTAAATTTTGATGGAGATGGTGATTTGGATGGTGATGTTGGACGGCAAGAGCGGGAGAGGAAGAGAGATTGGAAAAAAAATTCTAAGTTTGCATGTATGTGAAAATTTTGAAGGAGAAGCTAGGGGTTTTGGTGCATTTGCAAGTCATGGGACAAGTGTCCTACACATTAGTAAATTTTTGACAACAAAGGGGTGTCACCCTTGGTGCCCATAGTGGGGGTGAGACAAGTGTAAACTAGTTTCATCCCTTACTAATTTACAGGTACTCCTCGATTCTAGTTTCCTCGATTTGCGTACCCTCGGGTCGATTTACGAAAAACGTTTTTATAAATTATAAAACTACGGCACAAAACAATTCTACTAAAAATTGTCTCATAAAAACGGAGTTCAAAAGCGTAAATACGTAAACCTAGGGTTTCCAGTTTAATCGTAAGAGACGTTAAATTATGCACGTAAGCCCTAATTTCATCCCGTAAATTTGTGAGTTTATGAACCAACACAAACTAAAATTTCAAAATAATATACGAGAATAAACTTACTACTTGAAATGTCAGACTATCACAAACACGGAGTATGTAAACGTAAACCCGTAACGTAGAGTTCTCTGGTTTAGACGTAGACGATGCTAATTTAAGACGTAAACCCCAAGTTCTTCCCAAAAATGAGTGAGTCCATAATCTAAAATAAAATAATGATTATAAATAACACTTGAGAATAAAATAATGACCTCAAATTGACGGATTGTCACATTAACAATAATGATTCTGCTGTTGCTGCTCCTGATTCTGCAAATGCAAAATTTTCGTTGATCAATTTGATGCAAAAGCTAATCAAATGTTTACACCAAATATTTTTGAGTCAAACTCATATGTAAAATGATGATAACAGAAAGTACATAGAATAAAGTACAAAATACAAACAAAAAGTAAAACATAATAGTTATTACTTATTTGTTTATTTTGCTTGTTATAGGAGTTCTGTAGTTCAGAATCAGACTTTTGGCTGGAGATATATGTTTGTTGTCGTGACCCAAATCACCCATGGTCTTAAATCTCAATCTAAATGATGTTGTCTTAATAATAAAATATCCAACTTTTGAAACCAATGAAAGATTTATATTAAATATATTAGTTATATGCAGGAACATCAGAAAGTCCTAAAATCCATTTGGTCAAACCAATAATCGAAAAGGATTTGGATATGATTTATAAATAACTATCAGAAGACACATATATTTTTTTATTTATATTATTGGTAACAACTGAAATATGCAAAACATAACTCACCTGCCAAACAATCCAAACCTACTACAACCCAAGAAACACCTCAGCCGCTCTCATATCCTGATTAGCAAAGCACTATGCAGGTGCTTTTTATACCTCAGGCCGATAATTATTTTTTGTTCAATTCAATCCTCTTTTGGTTGCTTTGCCAATGGTTTTGCTACAACTTCTGTCTCCACTAGAGCAGGGGTCGAATTTGTGAATAGTAAAAATTATGAGAGTTGTATTCACATCTGAACATAAAACTCCATAAAATCGAGATTGATCACCTTTTATTAATCTTGTACCCAAAGCATAAGATCCCATGAAAGAACGTAGCCTGTTGCAACCAAATTCAAAAATTCATCATATTCTGATCTCAACTTCTTGTCAAGTTGCTTAACTATTCATTTTTATGGATTTACCTTGCTTAAATTGAATACCAAAGCCGGTGTTATGGCAAATAGAAGCCCATTCACCAGGGAGTTGTGATACTCTCCGAGATTGGTATTGGAGGTGGAGCCACGCTCCTAAAAAGGCAACGTCTCTCTTACATTAAGGTTTATATCCATGAATTACTGTAGCCCCAAAATTACGACCTATATTATGTGTAAGTTGATCACATCACTTTTTAGTTGAGTAGAAAATTATAATTTTAAAACTCTATTCTTCTGATCTGAGAATCTCCTCCACACATCCCTGCCTTGGCATTTGATGGATCACTTCGACATACTACAACATCAGAGAAGACTTATTGTTACTATGGTTCAAACATATTACCAAAGATAAAAATGCTTAAACTATAAAACCGGATTCAGTTCTGTGTTAAGATGGTCTTTTGATACTACTGTATATTAGTTACCAGCGCTTAAGTTTTCAGCGCAACCATAATGAAGCTATACAGTTTGATGATCATGGTTTGCAACTGGACACAGAACTTTTAATAGCATACTTACCCTTTGATTAGGAAAAGAAAGTAGAAGAATATAGCAAAACAAAATGGTATTTTTAATAATTATAAGATAAACTAAAGTGAAACAGAAACTGATGATGCACTGGTGCTTGACAACTCATCAATGGTATCTCAGTTATTCAGAATTAATGTATGCAAAAGTAAAAATTTACCAGATTAATGTTTATGATACGTAAATATAAAATAAATCTCGAAGAATGCATCAGTAAAGTTCATGATATTACCTAATTTACATACATTGGAATTGTTTAATGCAGAAGTAATTATCAACTTGGAGTATAAAACAACATAAAACCGAGAATCACCACCAACAATACTACCTTTGATGAGAGTGTCTGCGAGTGCGTTTAAGTGATCCTCTTTCCTTTCAAATTCTTGCTAGCAATTCCAACTGATTCAAGAACTTCTACAATTAAGTACTCAAAAAATCGCTTTAGAGTAAATAGTAGATGTGACTCCAACGTCCATGAGCATATGTTCTTCTTTTAAGATATTTAAGATAGATTAAGCTACTTCGATATCCATATAAATTATATATATATATTAAGAAGTCAATAATCGCTTATATATAATCATTTTTTGCCTATATCTTTGTGACTTAATTGAGTAAATTAAAAAATAGCGTGTTTTACACCATAACTCTACCATTGTGGTGGCTTTATTTGAGTACATAAAAACTGCCACAATGATAGAAGTGCTTAAAGATCTGAATTATAATGCCAGAGTAAAGCAGTATTAAGAAGTGCAACCAAATCGAAAACTGATCAAACAACTAAGCTATTAACCCAAATTTATCAAACAACTAATCATAATCTCTTTGAACCAAACACCCTTAAACAAAGTTTCATGCATGATCTTAACTACATTGACTGAAACATAAACGAAAATATAATCACCTGTAGCTTAGTCAATCGTTGATACATATGATTTAAGTATGATCGAAATAAACCCTTTTCTCTGACCTCTCTCTAAAACTTTCTCTCTCTAAACTTAAAAACCCTAAAGTATTTTATTAAGAATCATCATCTAATTTAGATCTAACCATGGGATCTTGAATTTTATTTTAGATCCTTGTTCTCCTATTCAATACACACAAATTGATATAAAATTTTATCATATAATCATTTATGTTCATTCTATTAAATTCATTTTATTTTGGGCGAATACTGTTCGTCTATTTTTCCCACCTCCTAAACATTTCATAATCCTTTCCTTAAAAAATTTTAAACCTCGTACCCATTTTACTATGATTCATGTCTGAACCCCAACCTAATCCCATGGTTAATCCACCTCCTGTGGTTAACCCTTCACCGGTGTTGGATAATCCACCGCCGGTGAGTTCCCATGTTATGAAGAAGACATCGAAGCTGAAGCCTATGAAAACCACTCGGAATATGAATCCTGATCTTGGTAATCCTATGAAACATGCTAATATGTTAGGTAATCATCTGATGTTAATTTTAAGAAGGTTGTTACTCGTTCTAATTCGAATGTGATGGGTTAATAGGTAATAATGATGATATGGATTGTGTTAGTGAGGTTAGTGGTGATGTTTTGGGCAAAAGTGTTTTGGTTAACTCTGGGGAGGAGGCTGAACCATTTTGGGGTCCAAATAAGGAAAATATTGCTAATGATGATATGGTTTGTACTAATTCATCTGTTAATGTTAATGTTAATGAGGGTAGTAATAAACCTAGTTCTAGTAAGCCTAACACTAGTGTTGAAGCTGTTTTAAGTGAAATGCTTGTTTCCTTTGATGAGAATCCTGTTTTTAATCCAAATGTGATGAAGAATAAGCCTAGGAGTCCTGTTAAGGTCAGTTTTGGTGAGGTTGGAAAGCCAGGTTTATTTAAGGTTGCCAATGTGGATTCTTCTAAAGGAATTAGTGAGGTAAGTAATTTTGAGGTCAATGATGATAACAGCGGGTAAGATGTAGCTATGAAGGAGAATGGGAGTTTTAGTGAGAGGCCATCTTCTTTCCTTAATGTTGTTACGGGTAATAGGGGTACGGGGAATAGCAGATTGACTTTTATCCCTGTTACCGTGAATAGTGTGGGTAGGGAAGTGGCTGTGCTTGATTCAATTGTTGTTGAAGGAAGTGCTAGATGGAATTTGACCATCATTGGTCACTTTGTTGGGTTTCGTATGAGCTATAGAGAAATTATGGATAATTTGAAAAGAATGTGGAGGCCATATGGTTTAGATGATATTATCCTAAACAACAATGGGTTATATTTCTGTAACTTTAACTCGGTAGATGGTATGCAGACAGTTATAGAGAACAGCCCTTGGATTATGGATAGTAAACTGTTCTTTGTTCAGAAATGGGAACCAGGGTTGTGTATTTCAAAGCCAGAAGTTACTCGGATTCCGTTGTGGGTCAAAATCTTTAATGTGCCTTTAGAAGCTTGGAATAGGGAGGGGATTAGCAGAATAGCAAGTAGGTTGGGGAAGCCAATCATTATGGACAAATTGACTACTGAAATGTGTGGTAGAGCTCATGAGTGTGCGAGTTTTGCTAGGGTCCTCGTTGAAGTTGATTCTAGTAAGGATCTTGTTAATGAAGTAGAAGTTTGGTATAGGAGTTTGAATAGATCAATGATGTTGGATGTTGAGTATCTATGGAAACCTCCAATTTGTGAGCATTGTAGGGTCTTTGGTCATTCATCGGCGAACTGTCAGGCCAAAGCTTTGTTTGAGAAAGACAAGACTAGTAAGGATGCTAGTAAGCCAAGTGAGGTTCCTGTTAATGTTCAAGTGAATAATACAACGGGTAATAAGAAGGTTGGAGATCGGTGACCTATAGAAGAGGCGGTTTCAGCAATGTTGGTAGAGGAGGTTATAACTCTAGTGGTAGAGGTGAGCCTAATACTGGTGGTAGAGATGAGGCTAATAGTGGTGGTAGAGGATCTTCTGGTAGGGGTAGAGGTGGTTACAGTTATAATGGGAATAGAGGTGAAAGTACTAGTTCGCAGTCTAATCAAGTGAAGAATACTAGTAATGAAGGTAATGATAAAAGTACTCAAGTGCAAGCAGCGGAAAAGGAATCTGGTAATCAAGTGAATGCTAGTAGCAAAGATATGAATACTGTTACGAAGAATGTTCCTGCTAAAGTCACTAATGCTAAGAAGAAGAATAAGGATAAAGAGGTTGTTTCAGAAAATAGATTTAATCCTATAAGTGATAATACGGATAACGAGAAGACTTTAATATGGGATGATTTTTGTAAAAGGGTTGATACTATTTGTGATTTAGGTTTGGTTGTAAATGAGGCTGTTAAAGCTTCATGGTCTGTTAAGATGTTAGAGTATTATTACAGTAACTGCAAGGGAAGTGTTAAAACTAAATTATCACCTGAAGATACCATTAATGAGAGTATTGAGTCGTTTAATAAACAAATTGTTGTTCGGAGAAGGAATCTTCATGAGGAGGCTACGAGGGTGGCTAAACGGAGAGTTGTGGACGATTATGCTGGTAAGGCTTCTACTTCAGTTTATAACAATTTCTTTAATCAAGATACCCGTGCAGAATCTTTGAAGATTAAGGAGTTGGAATGGAGTAGCGATAAGTTAGAGGTTGAATTGTATGTTTTATCGAGACAACCTTTAACTGATGCTATTAAGGAATTTTGGTCCAAGGATATGTTTGAATATTATGAGGTGGTTATAGAAGAATACAATAGTGATAGAATTAATGGTCATTTTGAAGATGTTTGTGGTAATCAGGATGCTTCGGCTGAGTTCATGGCTCAAGATGATACTGTCAATGTTGCTGATGTGTCCATGGTTGATATGCAAGCCGGTGTTACTTCTAACCCATCTAGTATCCAATGACGAGTATTCTTGCTGCATGGAATGTTAAGGGTTTGAATTCTACCCTTAGATAGAACAAGGTTAAAGCGTTTATTAAGGATGAAAAAATTAGTATGTTTGCTGTGATAGAATCTCAACTTAGGAAGAAATCTGTTGAGTCGATTGGAAATAATGTTTTTGATCAGTGGCCTTGGGTTTCTAATTCTACTGATAGTAAGAAAGGATGCAGAATTATGGTTGGTTGGGATCCGTTTCTTCTTAGAGCTAAATTGATTTCTCAATTGGATCAAGTGATGCACTTTGAAGTTACTTTTCTTCATGATCCAAAGAGTTTCTTTGCCTCTTTTATTTATGTTGATACTGACGAGAGAAGAAGAAGATCTTTATGGAAGAACTTGATTGATCATAAAAGTATTGTTGGCGATTCTCCGTGGACTCTTTTGGGGGATTTCAATGTATCTTTGAGTTATGATGAGTTTTCCAACTGTTATGATGTTAGAGATAAAGTCATGGAGGAGTTTAAAGAATGTGTCGAGAGTCTGTAAGTGGAGGATATTAATGGATTTGGTCTTTTTTATACTTGGATTGAAAAAAGACATAATCCTGAGCTTGGTATCCTTAAGAAATTGGATAGAGTCATGGTTAATGGGTTGTTTAGTCAAGAGTTTAGTAATGGATATGCTAAATTTCTTCCATACATGTCTTCGGATCATAGTCCTTCTTTATTGGTCTTTCCTGCTGCCATTAGAGTTAAGCCGAAATCGTTTAGGTTCTTGAATTTTATTGCTGATAAAGATGAATTTCTTAGCACTGTGTCTACTAACTGGAATGTGGATGTTAAGGGGTTCCATATGTACACTTTGGCCAAGAAACTAAAGAATATGAAGAAATATATGAAAAGACTTGCCAAGAATAATGGCAATGTTTTTTATAAAGTCAAGTTGTTGAGAAGTGAACTTAGGAGAGTTCAAGAATGTCTGGATAAAGACCCTCTTTGTGCAGACCTGAGAGAAGAAGAATTGGTTTTCTCAAAAGCCTATCATGAGGCGCTTATTTATGAGGAAAAACTTCTCAAACAGAAAACGAAGATTGATTGGTTAAGAGAAAGGGATCAAAATTCTTTTTATTTTCATAGTATCCTTAAAGGAAGAGTGAGTAGGAATAGAATTGAGATGGTCAGAGATTGTGGTGGTGATACTTTTTATGGTGATGATATTCCTCTTCAATTTGTTAAGCATTTTGAAAGTTTTCTTGGTAATGATGAAGAAGTTATTCCGATGGAAGATTACAACACGTTGTTTACTAAAAAGCTTGACCCGGAGATTGCTTATCATATGATTAGGCCAATGGTGGATGATGAAGTGATGATTGCCATGTTCAGCATTAAAGATGATAAAGCTGCTGGTCCTGATGGTTTTTCTTCTAAATTTTTTAAGAAGGCTTGGAGCGTTGTAGGCCCTTATGTTTGCAAGGCTGTGAAAGAGTTTTTTGTTTCAGGTAAGCTTTTAGGTGAGTTAAATGCTAACCTCATTCTCTCATTCCTAAGTTAAATGTCCCTTTATTTGTTTCTGATTATAGACCCATTGCATGTTGTAATGTGGTTTACAAATGCATAAGTAAAGTCCTTAACTTAAGGAGGGTCTTAGTGGTCTTATTGATGAGAACCAATGTGCTTTTATCCTTGGTAGACAAATAAGTGATAATATCCTTTTGACCCAAGAATTAATGGTTGGTTATGATTGGAGCAGTGGGACGAGCAAGTGTGCTTTTAAAGTTGATATCAAAAAAGCATATGATACCGTTAATTGGAGTTTTCTTAGGAATACTTTATTTCAGTTTGGGTTTCATAATGTTATGATAAATTGGATTATGGTCTGTCTTACAACCGCTTAATTCTCTCTATGTGTGAATGGAGAGCTTCATGGTTTCTTTAAAAGCAAAAGAGGTTTAAGGCAGGGTGATCCTATTTCCCCATATTTGTTTACGTTAGTGATGGAGGTCCTCAATATGATGATTAAGAGACAAATCAGGAGGGATAATAGATTTAAATACCATCAGGGTTGTAGTAAAATCAATCTTACCCATTTATGCTTTGTGGATGACCTGATTTTGTTGTGTCATGGTGATTTAGTTTCTGTTTGTATTTTAAGGAAGGGCTTAGATGAATTTAGTATGTCCTCTGGTTTATACCCTAGCCTTGATAAGAGTACTGCTTTCTTTAGAAACATTAAGGAGGATGTGAAGTATCAAATCTTGAGTGCTCTTCCATTTAGAGAAGGTAATTTGCCGGTTAGGTATTTGGGAGTCCCTCTTATGACAAGAAGATTAAGGAACATTGATTGTAGAATTTTGTTGGATAATGTCAAGAAAAGGATTCTCAGCTGGCATAACAAAATGCTCTCCTATGCAGGTAAGCTTCAAATTATTTCCTCTATTTTATCCTCTATAAATGTGTTTTGGGCTTCTATGTTTGTTTTGCCCAAACACATTTGTGACTGTATTGATAGATTGTTTAAGAACTTTCTATGGGGTATTGGGGACAATGGTAAGGGGATTGCTAGTGTTGCTTGGGACGAAATTTGTAGACCCAAGAGTCAGGGGGGCTTGGTATAAAAACTATGAGTCTTATGAATGAATCCTTAATGTCCAAACACCTATGGAATGTCCTTAATAATAAAGAGTCTTTATGGGTTAAATGGATTAACACTTATCGTCTCAAGGGTAATTGTATTTGGAACCTCACTGTTTGGAAGAAGAATGCATGGTCATGGAGACATATTATGGGATTAAGAGATAAAGTTAGGAGGTTTATTGCTGTTAAAGAAGGTAATGGTAGGAATTGTTTCGTTTGGTTCGATAAGTGGCACTCTAATGGCCCTTTATGCAAACTTATTACCCACAGCTTTCGAAACTCTCTTGGTATAGATGATAATGATAAGATTGTTGATTAGATTGATAACAATCAATGGCTATGGCCGAATGACTGGTTAGGAAGATTTGGTTCTGTTATTAATGTCCCGGCTCCTATTTTGAATGAAGTTGCTGATAAAACCATTTGGTTAAATAAGGATCAGATGTTGGTGGATTTTAGTGTTAGGGAAGTCTGCAAGGCTTTTAGAGTGGATATGCCTAAGGTTATGTGGGTTGATCATGTGTGCTTTCCTTATTGTATTCCTAGGCACTCTTTTATTCTTTGGTTAGCTATCAAGGGTAGGCTGAAAACCCAGGATAGATTAACCAGATGGTTCCCTTTAGCTAATGCGACATGTGCTCTTTGTAAGACATGTATGGATTCCTACAGCCACTTGTTCTTCAGCTGCCCCTTTTCTTCTAGTGTGTGGGAAAAAATGAAAAAGTTGGCATCCTTAGACTCGGTTTCAAAATTTGGGCTGAGATTGTGTCAGCGGTTTGTAATATCAAAGCTAGTCATTCCATTTGGAGCGTGATTTAGAGATTGATATTGGGGGCGTCTGTTTACTTCATATGGAAGGAATGAAACTTTAGGCTGTTTCAAAATGTTAGCAGATTCACTGATGCTGTTGCTAGTATTATTATTAATACTATTAGACTTAGACTCCATAGCCTGAATATCAGATGGTCTAGGGATGTGGCTAAGGCTGATATCACTTGGCAGCTTCCATTCTTGGGTCTGAAGGATAAGGAATGCCTTGACGGTTTCATGGATTGTGATGACAGGTCTGGTTAAGCTTTCACTGGGTTTCTGTTGGCCTATGTTTATGAAGAACTCAGGTCTGTCTTCTACTGATATGATTATGTTTATGATTTCTAACGCTTATTTTCTATCCAAGTGCTGTTGTTTTCTATGGTCGATAGAAGGTTTCCAAGATGTTAAAGTGGCAAGGCTGATTATGAAGACTTTAGGTTATCAGTACCGTTATGTATTGGGAAGATCTATACAGTCTTTTGGGACTGTTGGGAGGACTTTTGGGTTGTTTTTGGGAGGTTTGATGTGCTATTAGTGGTCTTATGGGTAGTTTATGAGGGAGTGTGCTATGCCTTCTAGAGCGTGCTGAAAGATGTGTCATCTATGCTAGGTATGGTACATTTTCTCCCATGTTCTACCTATTTGAACAATATTTTAGTTGCCAAACCTGGTTTGTTGATGCTTAGTCCTCCCTCTTGTTTTCAACCTTGTATCTGTTTATTGTCGAGCCGATAGATATATAGGTTATTGCATCATGTGAGAGGATTCATATCTAGTTGTACTCTTTCCCCCTTTTATGGTTTCCCACTGGGTTTTACATAGATGGGGGTTTTGAGGAGGCAATAGATATGATATGCTACACTGGCACCTCTCTTATTTTCCTGCATTTGATCTGATGGCGTTTTTGAGTAGGTCTCTTTTACCTATTTCTGCTTGTCTCTTAGTTTTGTGTTGGGGTCTTCCATTGGGATGGATTGGTTGATTTTGGTTGCTTCCCTTTGTGGTTGAATCAAGATCAATCATGGATTCCGAAGTGGATTCCGAAGTGGATTCCTCATCATAAACTAAGATCTTGCCTTGTATTTTGGTGTGCCATGGATTGCAGGAGCTTGGTCTTATCATATGGGATCAAGAATAGTGTTATGGGTAGCAGCTATTTGTCATTCTTTTAGTTGCTTATTTTTGTATCTTTGTGTATTGAGCATGGGGTTTGTCCATTGCCTTTACCTATAGTATTATTTGAGTATGGGTTGTTGTCTATACCTTTTTTGTTGCTAGAGCTTGTTAGTTGGGGATGTGTCCCATCTAATTTTTGTAAAGCTGCTAGTTTTGTACTTTCTGCCTTTGTGGCCTTTCTTAATAAATTTACCATTAAGAAAAAAAAGCAATACTACCTTTGATGAGAGTGTCTGCGAGTGCGTTTGAGTGATCCTCTTTCCTTTCAAATTCTTTCCAGCAATTCCAACTGATTCAAGAACTTCTACAATTAAGTACTCAAAAAATTGCTTTAGAGTAAATAGTAGATGTGACTCCAGCGTCCATGAGCATATGTCTTCTTCTAAGATATTTAAGACAGATTAAGCTACTTCGATATCCATATATATATATATATATATATATATATATATATATATATATATATATATATATATATATATATATATATATATATATATATATATATATATATATATATATATATATATATATATATATATATATATATATATATATATATATATATATATATATATATATATATATATATATATATATATATATATATATATATATATATATATATATATATATATATATATATATATATATATATATATATATATATATATATATATATATATATATATTTGTGTTCAAGTGAGTTACATGTTAAAATGGGTTATAATAGGCACCAATAGTTATTTAACAAGTGTCATTTAAAAATAATTAATATAAATTAAGCATTAATTTAATCTAAAATCATTCATTTAAAACATAAGGGTATTTTAGGATTTTAACTACTTGTACAAAAGTATCATTTTTTAACGGCATATCCATCTTTTTCTCGTTTATATAAAATTTATTTTCATATAAAATCACACAAATTCATTTTGTTAACATTGGTGTTCTTGTGTTTCAGATCCAACAAAAAACTCGACCCTCAAATCCCTCACAGCCGTCGCAGGTATTCGCATCACCATCTTTTTCGGCTTCCTACAAACCCAACGTTGACATGACCACCACACCCGTCGTGACCGTGACCCCTCATAACGTCTAGACAGGAGACGTTCTTTTGTAGGCTTTCAATCGCAGACCACACCTCTTCTTTGATGGGTTTCTAATACCGATATGTATCACAAGTTTTCGGGTTCTTTTTTTGGGCTTATTTTTTATGGCTCGATTTCCAGCAAGGGAACAAAATGAATTTTTTGACATGATGTATCACTACTCTTGTCTCCTTGATTGTCTATGTCGCACTATCTTGTCTATGATCGTTTTAATTCCTTCGACGCTCACGGGTTTAATATCATCGTTGTTGTTGACACATCTTCAAAACATCAAAAAAAAGATTACGTGATATGTTGATGGTGCAACATGCATGTTCATGGTGCATTGGTGATATATATTCTGTCGCTATAAGGGGTCGGTTGGTTTCATGTTCAATGTCCTCTTCTGGCCAGTAACGCAAGTTTCCATCGGTTGGCTCGGTTACATCAAAGATCTTCGTTGTTCGACCGCCAAAGAAACGACACCATTCAGTTAATTCTGGTATATAGTACTGTATAAGATTAGAAACTATCTTTCTGCTTTTAAATTTCCGGCGTGTACGAAATCACGAAAACCTGTGCCATTAATATACTCGTATTAAGTTTTGTAACATGTGTATCATGCTTTTATGATGTAATCTGTTGTAGGTTTTATATTTTTTAATTAATGTGTCAATAAAAACGTTTAACATGTAAGTAGTCAATTTACGTATTAATCAATTATATAACTGATTTCTGTATATTTGTGGGGTTCTTTGTCCCCTTATCACTTTATCACTTTTACTCTAATTTATGTGTTTACGAGATGATATATTACTAGTTGACTAATTTGTAGTATAGTTTTGTTAATCACTCTCGTTAATATAATAACATATGTATCAATATTTTTTTTGTCATATTGAGGTGTCAATGGATAATGAATTAATAATGCTTATGATACTCTCGAATATACACATGTATGAAATCTAAAAATATGTTTCAACGCTTATTTATGTGCATTAATAAAATACTATTTTAACTAATAAACAAAAATTTGTATGACACAACTTTTTTAATAAAAATGACGTTATGAAAAGTTGAAACAAAACTTTTGTGAGTGTCTAAAATGTACTTGACAATGTGCCATTAATTTGCATGTATTTACCAAAATGCCATTATATTAAATTTAATCTAGCAATTTGATTAATGATACATCCAACGGTCCACAAGTGTGCCTATTATATCCTATTTTAAGACTGTTTACCACGATAAGGCTCCCCTATATATATATATATATATATATATATATATATATATATATATATATATATATATATATATATATATATATATATATATATATAATATATATATATATATATATATATATATATATATATATATATATATATATATATATATATATATATATATATATATATATATATATATATATATATATATATATATATAATATATATATATATATATATATATATATATATATATATATATATATATATATATATATATATATATATATATATATATATATATATATATATATATATATATAAATATATATATATACATACTAGCCTTTAGTCCCGCCCAGTCAACGAGCTAGCTTTAAGTAT